>OMNN01021345.1:6004-19861 GCA_900302755.1 Chromis chromis
CCATGGTAAGGGTTCAACATCTCCAGAAATATAACTCCCACAGCCATGAAATTTGGTGAGGACTTAGACAAATTTGTTTGCAGCAGATCCAAATGGTTGCATGGATCTTTTTGGGGGCAGTGGTGGCCTAGTGGTTTGTGAAGCGAACTTGTAACCGGTGGGTCGGCGGTTCGAGTCCCCGGACTGGCAAGAGGTTGAGGTTGGAAAGTGAGAGCGACCGCTTGTCCCAGTCATCACCACTGTGGGCCCTTGAGCAAGGCCCTTAACCCCTGACTGCTCCCTGGGCGCTGCACCGCGGCAGCCCACTGCTCCTAGTATATAGTTAAGGTTAACTTTGAATAGGATGGGTCAAATGCAGAGAAGGAATTTCCCCAAGAGGATCAATAAAGGTTATATTATTATTATATCTATCAGGGGCAAATGTCTTAATTACTGGCCCTTGAAAATGGAAAAAAGGACACAATTTTCAAAGAGGGGTGGTATTGTTGCTGCAGAAAGTTTCTGTAAGTGCATATGAATGAATCCTTTTTTTTATTTATTTTTTATTTTTTACTAAAAACTCAGTCTTTGGTCAACATTTTACCAACTTTTGAGGCCTGTAACATCAATAGGAACCACTGTGTTGCATGTAGTACAAGCCAAGGTTCCAATGTTTTGCTATTTTGACATGCCAAAATAATGATGTGTGTGTTAAGACTACAAAAACTGGTGTGCATTGGGTTCTATGTAGTCTATACATCTGAGTAATTTCTGCACTTTTAAGTAACAAAATCTGAGTTGGTACAGCAACATATTTCCAGATGTTGACTCAAGTAGCACCACTAAACTGAAACCACTGGCTGTGAGGAGGGTAAGAAAATATTAAAATATATATAAATATTCTCTGTATACTTTTGGAAATGCTCAACAAGTTACAGGCTGAATAATGCAACATTCATTCGAGGAAAGTGATGTCTTTCCTGCTACAGCCAGCTTAGGTTAAGGTTACCTTTCGTGTGATGTTCAGTTGCTTTGGTTTCACTTGGGTAGACAGAGAGCTACTGTGGCGGCAGACTGTCATGAACATGACGCTGCTCACAAGCATGGCTCTTATCCAAAATCTCATATGGCTTTGGGGTGTGTGCATTTGTTTGCACTTGCGTGTATATGTGTCCTCTGGGAGTGAAACACAACACTGTGACTGGTCACTGAGTGTAGCCGCAGTGACAACATGGCATGAGAACAGCTAATTAATGTAGACCGACCCGCTGGCAAAAGCCCTTCTTAGTGTCACTCTCCTTTCTTTTAGCCTCTTGTGTCTGACGAGTGATAAGATGAGAATTTCAGCAAACACTAACATACTTTAAATAATACAATTAAATAAATTGATCATCAAGAAAATAAAAATGAGATGGCATTGGTATAAAATACCAGCAACCAATAGCTTCAAGCAAAAAAAATATTAGCATCAAAACAATTTGTGTGTGTAAATGTAATCTCTCACAACACTGTACATGTTTAATATATGTTTGGACTGAAGCAGTGCATGTCCCTGTACAGTCACTGATTAAAACACAAAAACTCATCTCTATTTGACTTGTTTCTGTAGAAATAATTGCTTTGTGCTTTTAAATGGCTAGATGTGTAGAATATACAGATATGAATCACCTTTCTTTGTAATGGTTTAATCTAATTGACTTGAGTTACCAGTCAAACTCCACTCATTCAAAACCCCTGACTCACAACCACACACAAAGTAAATTAATCCAATACCATCAATTGTCAAAGGATATTACGATATTACGGTACATATGAAGAAAAGAAAAACACTCAATTTCATTCAACTCAGTGTATAGTATAACAAAAGAAGTCCAGTTTGGATTTTACTGGTTAATAGTTCAGTTCAGTTAAGTCGCTCAAACAAAAATACTCGTTTGGGTCAACTGTAAGTTTCATTCAGTACTGTTGCCTCTTAAATGAAAGAAAACCCACATAAAACAGACATCTTAAACCAAAAAAAAGCCAAAGTCCAGAAACAAAGCACACACTAGCTTTGCCTGACTCATGGGTATCGTGGGGGTAATGCAGTCCTATGGAAGAGTCTGGGAATGCTTCTAAAGTTCAGATCATCAGCAGATTACCTGCAGATGGAAGATGCACAGGCCGATAAGTGGACTACGGACGCACCTGCAGGTCTAACTACATTTCCCCTCATGTCGAACACAGAAAAACACACGAGGAAACAGCTGCAGTTGTAGATTTGGCTGCAGCATCTTCTCAGTGATTAATCCCAAGGTGTACTGAGCGTGGTGGGCAGACAGGATTTCCAGGATTTCTGGAGAAATTAGGACTTCCTACTGTGTTTGGGCTCCGTCAGATTATCCATTGAATTATAAAGGTGTGGATGACAGAGAATCTCCTCATGCAGCCTCATGTGCATGTGTTTTTCATGTCTTGTCATCAGTGATGAAACTTTGAATTCAGTTTTGTTTCAGCAAACATTCCAGGAAAATATCAGGATTTCTGCAAGACCCTGTTGAGCTTTAATTCATGAAGCTCAACAGGATCTTGCAGAAAGCCGGGAGCCTGAAGCCAGGACAGTCTACCAAAGAATAGTTTGGAATTACAAAGTCCAGACTTTTAACCCAACAAAAATGTTTTGGAAGTACTTGAAGCAATAGGTAATTTGTGGAAACCCACCAAGATCAAGGAGTTGAAGCAGCTTTGAAAGGAGGGAGGGCTGTGACCAGCTGTCAGTTTGGGGTTCAAACTATGCCTGCAAGCCCAGACGATAGACTGTGTCCTCCCAGATGGAAAAAGTTGCAGAAAGTGTCCTTACAGCAGAAATCCTTCCATCTGTGTGACCAAAACAAACTTAATGTGTTTGGATATATAATTCACTGTCACCACGTGTTTTTATAAAAAATCGGATACTGGCCAGACAGTGCTGTCTACCTCTGATCTGACTAATGCAATGGAAGTATATTTCATGACACCAACAATACTGTGATTGTTTATCTAAATTCTGTTATGCAGAATGCAATGCAAAGAGAGTGTGGACGGAAGGAAGGACAGCGACTAATAACATATGGGCATGTGGGTGTTATTTTGAGACGGGTTTGAAAAATGGTTCAACAAAGGTATAATTACTTTCACATTACCAGCCTTTTACCTTCTATATTACTGTCTCTGTTGCAATGCATGCATTAAAATGCACAAAAAATAAAAGTAAAAAGTTAGAGCTAAAGTATTGTAATTTGCTTTTCGTTCACAGGCAGCACTGTATAAGCAGCAGTAAAGAATAAAGTGGTCGGTGTGTTTGAACCAACGATGGCTATATGACAGGTGACTGGATAATCTGGATATCTGAGATGAAAAGTGGTTATCTTGTTTTGAATGGCCACACTTGAAACCTCTTCCTGGCTAAACACAATACACTGCTTCCCTGATTTCTTTTATAAGAACCCTAAATGTTTTGTGTGACATTGTTGTCTTCACACAATGAATCGCACATGTGGGAATAAGGGCGCACACATTCCTAAAATTTGTGAGTGTGCAGACTGTACTGAAAACGTGACGACTGCACATGTGTCAGGAAAACAAGTGGTGCTTAAAATAAATGTTTGATAGGAGAAGAAACTGTAGGAGGAGATTCTCTGTCCTCCACACCTTAATAATCCATTAACAGAGTTGTGATTAAAGTAGTTATAGATCGACTTTGAAGGTGCTTTGATTTGTCTATTAACACCCAAACACAGTAGGAAGTCCTTATTTCTCCAGAAACCCTGTGCTTGGTACACCTCACAAATAACCACTGGTATGGTTTTACAGGCAGCTGCTGTAAATGTTTCCTGTACATGTTTCCTCATGTGATTTCTCCGTTTAATATGAGGGGAAATGCAACTGACCACATAGCAGACTGAAGCGGCCCTGTTGTAGTAGCATGAACACAGCCGCATGTGACTCCGCTTATCGGTCTGTGGACACGGACGTGGAAAGCATGAATTGGCCTTTACAAATGAAAAATGACAAAAGTGTAAACTCACTTTCACACCTCTTCGGACGTCTGCCAGTTTTGAAAAGTTGGCAGATGCAGAACCACCACAGGAATGGATGTCACAATACCTTATATGCAAAGGTTGGTTGTTGCTCATCTGGATTTGCATATAAGTAGTTATGTTTATGTTATATGGGCGAGGTGTTTCATGTCCTACTGCTGTCCAATTTTCTGCACACCTGAATTCCATCCTACAAACCAGACCAGTAGTACATCAGCCTGGCTTTGACCTTCATTTTTCGCCAGGTCATTAAGTCGCTAACATGGTACTAATTGTAGCGCCCCCTAGCCTTACCAAACTGATGAGAACTATGCTTAAGGACACTAACATTCACCTCGGTTCAGGAATGGATACCTGGAATTATCTTATTGACTCACGAGGAGAGAGCAGACGTGAAGTTGAACAGTGACAACCTTTATTGCCTCAGCAACAAACATGTGTCAATGCAAGTAGATGTAAAAAATAAAATATATAAGCATACAAAATAGAGCTCTTTCAAAGTACCAAAGAATCTAACTAAATAAATAAAACAACGTTCAAATAAAAGTGTCCTTTCTTTGAGAAATCCTCCTTTAATAAATGAAAGGTCCAAGTTTGCTTTCCCTTAGATGCAATTCTCCTTTAAAGGAAAGGAGACAAAGTTTTCCTTTGACTTATGTGCACACTGTTCCTAACACTACCCGAGTAGTTTTAATGTGTTAGTTCTTATCTGGTTCCTGAATGAGTGGAATGAGTCGATGGTCCTGATGTCCTCTGAGGGCGGACCCACGGCTGGCCACACCGTGGTTCTGGTCCGTCCACAGTCTATCATCTCTTGGGTCGGCTCGCCACTGAACCCGAAAAGGTTCAGATTCTGAATGATCCTATCCTAGTCTAAAATAAAATAAAAACCAATCTGAGCTCACGAGAGGACCAACAAGACAGATGCGTCTCCTCACGTTCACTTTCACACACAAAAATCAGTTACGGGAAGTCTTAAGCTTGTTAGGAGCAGCCTTTCAGGACGATGTCTCAGCCCGAAGAGAGATTACACCTCTAACTGACATATATAGGTTTAGTAACCCTGTATTCATGTGGTTTTACATAATGGAAGACCAACTCCCAGATGAAGTTTGTCTGCTTCAGTTGTCTGTACTTTCTAATTACCCAATTACATTGTCTCTCTGTTTCAGGGTCATGCTCACCCTCTGCCAGATGTGCCAGAACCCCAGCCTCCATTAAAGCTGCCTGCTTTATTCGCCATGCCACCATCACATATTCCACGCCAGTCTGTTCAATTTTATTCATTCTCCAGAAATCAGCCCACATCTCTGAGGTCCTACCTGCTCCCTCAAACCATCCCAGTCTGGCCGGTTCACCGTCAACTTCAAACCCACTCCTCTGCACATTCTTGATTATTGTTCTAATAAAGCTGTTAAATCACTACCTCTGCTCTGGTTTAGTCTTTGGGTTCAGTGTCATTTGTTCTTATTTTTTACACTTTCTAATTTTTTATTTTCTTTACACACCTTTACACGTTAAACATAGTGACTGAATCTAATCAGGAAATGATGAGCTTGACATCTTTCGCCCATGGTTTGAATGTGGCTACTTGATATGAGATGGTAAAATGGATTTATGCCCAGATGCACATACTATATGGACAGAACCGACTTTATTGGCAGCTTCAGTTCACTGGATTTCTGCATCAAAAACACATAATGATTTACCTGAAAGTCCATATTTCCACATGGGAGTTTAGTGGAAAGAAAGAGCCTCCACTTATTTCAGTAAGATGGAAAGTGTTTCTGGATGAATGAGTGCTGATGGCAGATTTATGCACTGGTGGCTGGATGCCTGGCCGAGGCCAGTGTGCCAGTCTCATGCCAGTGTTTAGTCACGGCAGGTAACTGGGTCAAGAGCCCATAATCCCCCATGTCCCCCTTCAACCCTCTCCTCTATTCACTCCCTGTTACTGGACCCTGTAGGGCAGGACGAAGGACAGAGAAAGACTCAGAATCAGCACAGGGGAGACGAGGAATCATCATTTTTCATGTTTTTTTTGTTGTTTTTTGGCTTTTGCAGCTCAGTGGTTTGAATACAGAAGACTCGTTCTTCCTCTCTTTCTCATTTGTCTGACAACGTTATCCCGTCTCACCAATTCTTTCTCTCCTTTAGAAAAAATGACTTTTAGTTTATTGTCATGATTTCAGTGCATTGAGAGGAACATTTTCTGACATTTGAGCACACTGGAGCAGCCAGTGTGTGAAAATGTTGATGATACTTGTCCATTTTTGTTAAGCCACCAACACTGAAGACCATCCTCTGTCTGTCTGTTGTGGAATGAAAAGTGCAATATTTCCCTCTGAGATGAAATACAGTGGAAGTAGAAACTGTCACAAAAATAAAGACTCCAATAAAATATGAGTACCTCAAATTTGTACTGATGTACATATTAAAAACCTGAGTAAATATACTTAGTGACACAAATACATTTCATCTCCTAGATCTTTATTTTATTACAAGTTTCAGTTTTTGAGAAATAAACCAAGTTTTCAACTTTCTCAAGTTAACTTTGCACATCTGAATCAGCTTCATCTATAGAAAGAGGTGAAATAAAGTGAATCAGCAACAGGACTTCATGTATTTAGTAACATCACAGTGCATAATGCATTTATAATGGAAAAACCATTTTGCTAATTGTATTAGGGATCTTGATGTGGGCAAATAGAACCACATTAATGGTAAATACACAAGGTTGAGGAAAATGACAAAGAATGAAATGTCAGTATGCTCATATGAAGAAGGGATGAGATAATGGCTGCTCTGAATGTATTTTATTATGATATGAATCACAATCACAGTGTTATGTTTGAGTTTTGGATAAGATCGATCAAGCTTGTTTGACTTAATCTGAATCTGACTTAAAACTAAACTCTTATTAACTTTTATGAAGGAGAACATTTGATAGTTGGTTAAAAACAATTGCTTTTTGTTTTGTTTTGTATCATAGTTACTCAGAATTGAAAAACTTAACGCATCACTCTAAAGGTGATTTAAGAAAAGGTTGCTGAGATACAGAACTTTCATTTCAGTACACTGAGCGCTGATACTTGATCTTCCTGAGACTCTGAGAAGCTAAAAACGTATTGCACTTGTAATTTGTACTCTTCAGTGATGGAACATTTACTGGACCCACCTCGTATAGTGGTAACTATTGACAGAAACTGGTGTAAGATTGAGGTTTGGAAGAAAACAGGAGGTCATGTTTTAAATCAACTGATCCAGTGGTTAAGGCTGACTGTCATAGTGATGGTAAAATGAAACAAAGATATTGTAATGTATAATGTGTTGCATTTTCTGCATTTGTGGTTATATTTGTGCTGCAGAGCCTGTTTATGGTCTGTTTCTGTTCAATACGCAATGATTAATGCTGAAGGTCAATTCCACACCTGTAATGTGAAAGTTGGTCATCAAACTTCAAAAAAGAAAATATATAATATATTTTTTTAAAATATGTTTGCCTTTAATATACACAGTATTTAAAACCGATATATGGGTTAGCTCTGTGACTTAGCTCTGTTAGCCTAGCAATAAACCAAGAGAGAGAAGTAGGGAAGAGCTAGCTACAGGCTATTAGCTATTGTTAGCTTGTAGTTAGCTATTTGTGTGAGCTTTAGTCTAACAATTTGAAGACATTCAGAATTTGGCACTGAACACATAAATTAAAGAAGACAACCCCAATATTATTTGCTACCTGTTACTAGCTGTGAGCTAAAAGCTAACAATTTGGAGAGATTCAAAACAAGTTTTCAAAAAATAACAAATAGAACAAGAATTTTAAACATGAAGCCATGTGGATTAACATGAGGCAGTTTAGATGTCTGGGAAGGGAAATCTGTGCTTTAAGTTTTTAAAAGTTCACTGAGACAAAACTACAAAGAAAAAAACATTGTTTTGTTGTATATGTGCGGAGACTAAGTCAAAACCAATGTTTAAAATTTAATATGAAGTCAAATGAAAGTAAACACAGGACTTTATACACACTTAAATACATAACATTTAAAGAAAATGCTTACTTTAAATAAATACAATTAAAACAGTGGTATGGGTTAGCTCTCTGACTTAGCTCTGTTAGCCTAGCAGAAAACCAAGAGACAATAGTATGGAGCCGCTATATATAGGCGAACAGTTAGCCTGTAGAAAATCAAAAGTACAGGAACCAATTAAAATGTTTCGTTTTCTTTTTTCTGCATTTGTTATTACTTTGAAATAAAAATTTGGGAAATATGCTTGATGTGAATATAGAAAGTATCCAAAGTAGGTGTAAATGTTAGCTCTTTGACTTAGCTCTGTTAGCCTAGCCAGTAGCCACAGCAGTATTTAAAGGCAAGTTATATGCTAATAGTTAGCCTGTTAGTAGCTGCGAGGTATGAGCTAACAGTTAGGAGAGATTCAAAATGAGTCTTTAAATTACTTGAAAATGTGTGTGGCTTAAACTCAGTTACATAACAACACAAGAATGTACATAAGACAGCCACAATATTACAGTAAATTGGCTGCATTCAGTTAGCTTATCACCTGCCAGGAAATACTGCTTTTCAAATACATCTTATTACATTACATTAATTACATTACATCCTTGAGAGACACGAGCTGCACGGGAAAAATATTTCTGACAATTAAAGGTACCTCAGGGGGTAAAACTGCTGCACATGATCCCAGCTGTAGCTATATTTCCTCAGGGTTCATCAATAGTTGAAAAGAGGGAAAGGTGACAGACATGGCTCTTTGTGGTGTTACACACTTTTGTAGTTTGAATTCATTTTTGTAATATCTTTTGATGATGTATAAAAATGCTCCTTTGTTCCAGAAAATGACCACTGATGGTAAATACGATCAGCTCAACCCTGTGATAATCAGAGAGATGCCGTCGTTGCAGCCAATCCAGAGCAGCAGAGGTGAGAAGATTAATCTCGTAGTGGAGGAAGACAGGCTGCAGGGCCTGATGGATGCTGAGGCTAAAATGCTCTCTGTTGTGGAAATATGCAGAAAACTTTTGCATGATGAAGCACTCATAAATAAGAAGAAAGAGGAGCTGGAGATGGAAAAGCAGCAAATGAGCAGAGAGAGAGAAGTCTTTCAAAGAGAGCAGGCTGAAATGAAGGAGATGAGAAACGCCTTCCTCTTGGAAAAACTAAAGATAGAAAGAGAAAGAAAGGCCTTCAAGAGAGAACTCAAGACAAAACAGAGAAGAAAAAAGGCCCTTAAAGATGAGAAAGATGCCATGTTGGAGGAGAGGAGGACCTTCAACCTGGAAAAAGAAGACATGGAAATGATGAGAAAGACCTTCACTCAAGAACAGGCAGACATGCAGAAATTGAGGGAGGCTTTCCAGTTGGAGAAAGACAACATTAAGAAAGAAAGACAAACCTTCAACAAGGAAGTCAGGGTTCAGTGCACGAGAAGGAAGGCCTTCAATGCCGAGGATGATGCCATGAGTGAAGACAGGAAGTCCTTCAAGATAGAGAAGGAAGAGATGGCCATAATGAGGAAGGCTTACATTCAGGAGAAGGCTGGCATCCGGAAGATGAGGGAGGCTTTCCAGCAGGAGAAGGAAAGCATCGAGAAAGACAGAAAAGCCTTTTGGAAAGAACTGAAGGCTAAATGTAAGAGGACGAAAGCTTTTAGAGCTGAGAAGGAGGCCATGTGTGAGGAAAGGAAGGCGTTTCAGGCAGAAAAGGACGCGATGGAAAAGCTGAGGAAAGCCTTCATCCAAGAAAAGACAGAGCTTCAACAGATGAGAGAAGCTTTGAGAAAAAAGGCAGACAAGATGCTGCAGAAAAAAAATGCATCAAAGAAACAACAAACAGAACCTGTGGTAACTCAGCAACCTGTCAACAGGGACACTACAACCAGCTGCATTTCTGTTGTGCTTGCAAGGATGAACAGAGTAACTGTGGCAGCACCAAGAAACACAAACGCCGAAGATGAAGCAGACAGTGGACTCGCAAATCTTAGCCAGCCAATGTGCCATCACAGGCTTTAACTAAACATTCATGCTGGCATTTATTCGTACTGTGTTATATTCTACAAACATATCAAATAAATGTCAGAAATATTAGCTGGGATTAGGTGCATGATGTGGTCAGTGTGGTTCTCCTACTTGTTGCTCAACAGAGTGGTAGGCTCAGGAGGTAGAGTGGGTTGTCCACTGATCACAAGGTTGGCGGTTCAATCCCCGGCCCCTCCGCATGCCGAAGTGTTCTTGGGCAAGAAACTGAACCCCAAATTGCTCCCAATGGCAGGCAGGCACCTTGCATTGAAGTATGAGTACCACTAAGGTAGAAAAAGGCGCTATATAAGTGCTGAGCATTTACCATTTACCATAATGTGTCACTACATTTTACACAATGCAACTTTCATTAAGTTTTCCATCTTAAAATGAGACTACAACTGTGAATTGTGGGTATTTAGAAATAGTAGCATTTAGTCACAGTAAAGGAACAAGGTTTTGTTTGAAGTCAGGAGTCTCAGATCATGTTTCCCTTCAGTGTGTTGCTGATAGGAAGGATTTGAGCAGGAGAAGTCAGAGGGTTAAAGTGATGAGACTCCATGTCTCTTTCTGACCTCTCCTCTTGCTTTGTATTCTCTGCTGGGCTCTGACTGTCCGTCTCTCTTCCGCCGTACTTTCTCTCCTCCTCTATAACCTCAAACACAGCTGATATATGGGCACACAACCAAAATGTGTGTGTGTTGGGAGCTCTGCCAACCTGAACCGTGTGACCTGCATCTCTGACGGCCTTCAGCTCTCTGCAGACAGGCTGGACGTCAGCACTGTGACACAGCGGGAATCACACAGACCCATATATTCTATGAGCAAGCATCATTCAGTCTTCAATAGACTATTATGGCAGAAGACACATTTGTCAGTGTCCAGAAGTATTTTTCAGATGACACTTAAGATAAGGATTTAGTCAAGTCAACAAGCATTGAGCTAAAGAGCCAAATGAATTAGATTAAGTTTACATATTTATCTGACAAGTTTAAATATTAAGGCTAAGACCCTGCAGTATTATTTGTTATACAAATTTACCTGACTAAACTGCATAATAAGGTTAAGAACCTAGATGTTATATCAAATTACTGCCCGAAATTTAAACATTATGGTTTATATTCTACAAAATTATATCGAAAACACAGCAAATCCAAATTTAAAGAACGCTACAGACCCATGTTACAGTCAGTAAATTGTTTACATTAAAATGCAGCTTTTAAAGTTCATATTTAACCTCTATGCCAGTGAAGATTCAAAAGAAAATCAAAACTACACAAAGAATTTACACTTAAACATGCATTTTTCTGCATCCTTCATCACTTTGAAAAAAAATTACCCATTGCCCATTACTTTCTACAAAATATGTGTACTCCGAATGTAAACAGAATACAAAGCATGCACGTTAGCTCTGTTAGCTTAGCAAAAAACCAAGAAACAAGCACAAGAACTGCCGGCAATAAGCTGACAGTTTGTCTGATGCAAACTGTGGCGTTGGCTAACAACTGGTCTTGGCCAAAAATGCAACTCTTAGCAACAAAGGTAGATTGCAGGATAGAAAGTTGTATTTGGGTGAGATAAACCTTTAAAACTATAATTTGCAGACTTCAGCGATCATTCAGTTTGGTAGGTGAGTCTGTCGTAAAGAACAAGAAACTGCAGCCTCCTCTGCTGCACAAACATAATACTGAGTAGTCTTTGAGATCAGTCTGGATCAATCAATCCATAATAATAACAATAATAATCTAACCTTTATTGATCCCCTTGGGGAAATTCCTTCTCTGCATTGACCCATCCTATTCAAAGTTAACCTTTATTATACATACTAGGAGCAGTGGGCTGCCATGGCTAAAGGGCCCACAGTGGTGGTGACTGGGACAAGCGGTCGCTCTCACTTTCCCACCTCAGCGTCTTGCCAGTCTCGGGGCTCGAATCGGCGACCCACCGGTTACAAGTTCGCTTCACAAACCACTAGGCCACCACTGCCCCTTAATCCATGTTGAATAATATCTAGATTTTCCTGAACACTGTTTAAAGCTGCCCATGTTAGCCTTTATTCCCGTCATGGACACAAACGTCCTGAAGAACTGCAGCAGCTCAGTCATTGTGATCATATTTGTTTGGTGCTTTCAGTCCAGCTACTGAAACTTGTATTTTCATGTCAGTCAGCAGGTTGGTGGATTCTATCTGATTTCACTCATTTTTAGGAATGTCAACTTTAAAAAGAAATCAAGTTCAAGCAGGCCCCCTTTTCTAATTCCTTCTAGTTTCTAAGTCCCAGTACTTTTCTTTAACCCTAACCTTGACACTAACCTGCCAAAAGATGGGCCAAGTTCAAACTCTGCAGCTCACTAATGTACAAAGAATCCTGAATGTCTCTATGTACCAAAGGTGAAAGTATCATATTGTTATTACAGCATTAAATTAAACCTCATTGGGAAGAGTTCTGTCCCATTTTGACATTCTGACATCTCCTTTTAAAACATTTCTTCAACCTTGCTACTAAGATTTCTGTATTTCTTTGCAAATACTTGTTTTTTTCCTCCCAAAATATCCGATCCTGCAGTATAACATTCACTTACAGTGACTTCAGCCTTATTCAACTTTTCTAAAGTTATGTTTAGGGACTCGGTTGTTGGGGTAGATCATGGTTCATGGTCTGAATGGCGTCGGTCCGTTCTGAATCATCATCTAAAGCAACAAAACCTTGGAGTAAACTATTTTAAGATGCCAGCAGCGACAGTTCGTTAGCAACACGATACTTTTTCTGTCGTCTCGGAGCTACTTGATGAATCACTTTGTGCTGCACACTGTTATCACTGTAAGATTCCACCAAACAAAATGCTTCCAGGGTTTCGGTCTTTAAAAAAAATAAAAAGAAGGGGGTGTGAATGTTAATGCTCCGGTGGTTTTTGTGTCCTTCGGCCTTCGCTGCAGATAAAATGTCTAAATGTGTCCCAGGCAGAAGAGTGTGTTGTGCTGCAGGTCTACCTGAGCTCCTAAAGGTCAGCCACATCTACTGAAAACAGCTTCCAAGGTCTCTTTTGCTCAAGTCTTTCCAAAACAAAAGCCAGCAGCTTTGATGTTTTTTAAACACTCTGTAGTTCCTGTGTTTCCTTGAACTACCTGAAGCCTTCACACCTGGTTGCAGGTCACTGAGACTGGGAAGTGGAAATAAGTAATGTTTGTTATAACACCATTCAGCAGACGAGTTTGTGATCAAATGTGGGCTGTAATGAACACTGAGCTCTACAGTTTGTGCTGTGAATGAAGGCACAGACAGAAACACTTTTGTGGTGGTTTGTATAATCAGAACTTTTCTCCCATGAAAAAATACATAAACGTAAAAGGCCGGAGGTCGGCAGAGCAGTTGTCTAACAGTGGCCATTTGTCTTTTCATAAGACACCAGCTAACAGTTTTGAAAGTCGAAGGAAAATCACAAGATTTTAATCATGAAATGCTTCTCAGCATAAATGACAAGAGAATAGCTCAGATTCACTCAGAGTCAGCTGCCCGAATCAAATGCTTCTCCTGCTATAATTGATTTTAGGAGTTTTGCTTTTCTTTGCAGACGGCAATGAGTCGACATTTCAGAACATTGAATTAGCGTCTAACCCAATGTTCCATCACTGGTCAGTTTAATTAAATCAAACCACCAGAAACTCCGGATGTAAAACAGAAATGTACAATATTAGACTGAATTCACTCCATGTGCTGCTCAGACAGACACTAAACTGACATCAGTAAATGTTCAGGAGACACACACACACACACACACACACACA
>OMNN01021360.1:1489-11991 GCA_900302755.1 Chromis chromis
TTTTTTTTTAATCCTCATATACCTCCAGATTTTAGAGACTTTAAAGGTCCCATATTATACTCCTTTTCAGCAGGTTCACATAGGAAGTTTGTTGCCTAAAACCCCAGTTTGTTCCTGGACTTCAGCCAGCCTGTAACTCCTTCTAGTGAGCTCTACTGAGAATAAGCTGTTTCTGTGTCTGTAGCTTTAAATGATAATGAGCTGTGCCTGTCCACGCCTCCTTCACACACCTCTCTGGAGGAGGTTGTGGCTCCGCTACCATGTGCTAATGTTTACACAGAGTGCAAAGGTATGGCTGGTGGAAGCGCTGTGGTTCAGCCATACCAATTTGATCCAGAGTCTGACCCAGAAGGAGAGGCTCCTGAAGAAAACTCTGCGGCTGCAGCAGGACGTTTCTGAATGGTTAGTTACAAATATTATGTGTCTTGATATTTTTCTTTTTACTTTGTTCGTGTATGTTGTTAAACATTTACATGTAGCTAGGTAACATTAGCTCCTGCTAACGGTTACATCTCTGCTGTCTTCGCATGACATATATGTTCACACATCTTCTCTTCAACGTCCCCTGATATTATTTACTGTTGTGTATTAACGTAGCATAAGGAAACTATGTTACCAACAGTAACTTACGTTAGCTGCCGTGCTAAAACCACATCCAACAGACTATCATGCTAGGTAAATGGTAAATGGTCTGCACTTATATAGCGCCTTTCTACCTTAGTGGTACTCAAAGCGCTTTACAATGCATTTCTCATTCACCCATTCACACACACATTCACACACCAATGGCGACAGACTTCCATGCAAGGCGCTAATCTGCCATTGGGAGCAACTTCGGGTTCAGTGTCTCGCCCAAGGACACTTCAGCATGTGGAGGGGACCGGGGATCGAACTGCCAACCTTGCCATCAGTGGACAACCCGCTCTACCACCTGAGCCACAGCCGGCCACATAGGTAGGCCGATACAGTAAAGCAACATAAAATGGTAAAACTTACAGCTCCCACGTTTGTAGTTGGGTCACGGACAGTTGGTACCGATCAATGCTTTATCTTCAGATTCTTAGCGAATCCTGCATTGAACTGGCCCTCGTTGAGAAAGCAGTCCACAGTGAAATGGTGAGCACACACATACAACATTTTAGGAGTTGTTGTGGGTACATTTCCATCGAAAATAAAAATTAATCCACTGGACCTTCAAAACCTCAGACAAAGGAGGTAAAAATAGACTTCTGTGCTCATTTGTGCAGCCAACACCAGAGCAACTGCTGTGCTTTGCTCGTACCTTTGCCATGTTTATTTTACCGGAACAGCGTTTGCGAGTGGAAAAAATGGTGTCTGCGAGGAAGTTTCCCAGGGCAGAACAAACATTTATCTGGGGCGGTGTCTCCAACCTGGAGAAGGTGTTATTTCCCTTACTGACGTCATGCAGGGAAAAGCTCCGACTGGCCTGTTTGAGCACATTTTTTTTTGAAAGGTGGAAAAAGCAAGAGAGGGAGAGGAGAGACTTTTCTCATTTCGTGGGGGTTGTAGACAGGCTGGGGGCGCATATTATTGTTAGAAAACCATTCTAAAGTGAATTTTGCATAATATGGGACCTTTAACCCTTTTAACTGTTGTTTCCCCAAAGAAGATGTGTTATATTTTCTAATGCAGGAACTGATCCAACCAGGGCCTCTAGTGCTTTCTGTACAAAAAATGAAGGGGAATTTTCAAGCTGGTGTTGTCTGCTTGCTAACTTTAGGAGTGTTTCTACTCACATCCAGGGGCGGACTGGGGCAAAAAATCATCATTATCGGTTGACTGAATCAAGCACTGATGTTGTATATCGAAACTATTACTATTAACTCTTAAAATGAAAATGCTCACGCTGATTAAAATGTGAAGCAATGCCCAATTAATATTACTACATAGCACAGATATCCCATATAGTTGTTTGGCTCACGAGTTTTGTATTTTAGCGGTGGTCATGGGTTCGAGTCCTGCTCAAGACTTTTTGCTGCATGTCACTCTTCTGTCTACCGCCGATTTCACCCTGTCTCTGTCAATAAAAGGTAAAAAATCCCCCCCCCCCAAAAAAAAAAAAATACAAAAACAATGCTTGACCAAATAACACTGTTATTCTGCTGCATGTGGAGGCCCTCTTCTTCCAGTGCTTTCATTATTTTCATTCGTTGCTTTTCAGCGCCACCGGGGTATTTCTCTGGTGGTTGTTTGTCCATGTTATCAGACTCCTCACCTAACTTCGGCTCACTCGCTGTGACTCTGTTAGCCCCGCCCATCCAGCAACTGGGTGATTGACAGGCCCTGACTGACAGTTAACCAATGGGATGTGTCGATGGGCTGTGCCAAATGGCCAGTCAGCCACAAACTAGACAACTAGCCAATTATATGGGGTTAAAAAAAAACTGTTGACCGACCCACCAGGAAAGTTCCCGGTATTCCCGATGGCCAGTCCGCCCCTGCTCACATCCATCCTGCAGTGGACATCACAGCAACACAGAACACTGAGGGTTAGAAATATTGCCGTTGCACAAAATAATCAGTGGACAGCACTGCCTGTAGCACACATCAGTTAAAAAACTTCAAGATGTAGTGATGTCGTGATGAATTAAACATGTTTACGTGTTGTTATTCAGAGAAAAGGCATTTCCTGCTGTTTATTGTGAGTTTATATTGAGTGTGCTTTCAAAGCCAATACATACAACAGATCATAGAAATCTTCAAATGAACACAAAAAGTAGGAAGAAAGCACAACTTATCAAAACAAGTTTCCTACAAGAATCTGCACAATCTTTTAGAGTACATGCGATACATAAAGATTGTTTTTACAATGTAAATATATTTAAATCATATTAGTCTACCAGAATTTCATGAAGACTAGCGTTCATATTGTGTATATGTTTAGATGCAACACTGCAGCCCTTCAGTCATTGCAATATACATCCTATATGTATCTGGACAATGCTGAATCATTCCCAACACAAGCTTTGCTAAAACCAGGATGTGGCCTTTATAAATGCACATCATCATCTTCCAGCAGATGTGAGAATTAAAACCACAGTTAAGTGCACAAAACACACACAGAGATCCATCAGAACAAGCGGTTAGGAGCAGCTGTTTCTGAAAGTTACTGATGATAATTTAATGGAAAAGTTTCGGGGTATTTATTATTGTAGTAAAACTATTTGTAAATGTGTATGGAGAGTTGTGTGTCTGTATCTCAGTCTGTGTGTCCGTAGTGAGATTTGTAAACGTCTTGCAAATGTCTTTTCGAGAATTTGTGTCTCCGTAATTAGGTTTTCAAATGTGAAGAAAAAAAATCAGCTAATCTGTATTAAAATTTGTACATGTAATAAGATTTGTCAATGCGTACAAAGATATTAATAGATGAAAAGTCTCAGTATTTGGCTACAAGAGCTGGAAATGCCACACAATTGGTTCTTTTTACACGCAACTTTTGCGTACCGCTCTGCACCTCAGCAGTTATGCACTTGTTTTTAAAAAGGGAAATGTTGCTTACCCATTGGTTATTTGTAGATCCAAATGGTTGGCCTGTGAGTCATTCCATGCCAACTCACCCAGATTTCTGAACTTTTCCTAGTTGAGGCCATGGATTTTCTTGAAAGAAATCATGCAAAAACTTCAAGTGTCATTTGGTGCTACATCAAAAATTGACTGCCACAGGTCTTTCTAAAATTAGCTTTGTGCTGGAAAATCTAATTTTTAGATCTGACGCTAATTTTAAGAAGACCTGTAGCACCAAAATGATGCTACTGATAGAGATGAAAACCTAAGTTGTTTCAACCCACAACAGAAATTTGGTTGGAATTGAGTGAATATTAGTGGAGATATTAATTTTTGAAAATGAAAGACTTTTGTTTTTTGGAGTTTTATTATTTTAATTTCTGTAAAAAAAATTACCACAAGCTATTGACATGATAACAAGTTCCAACTTTTTCTTGTGATGTTTCTGGGATATTCAGTAAAGAAAATCTGCCAAATCCTGTGAAAAATAAGCCACTGGTGGGGCTGTAAAAGAATCGCTGAAGTGATCAAATTTAACACAGAGGGCCATTTCTCAAAAATTCATAACTCAAAAATCTTTAGAGTATAACTATGGGATTTTGCAAGATTCTAGGGTTTAGGTAGAAGCTTTTGCATGATTTTTTTTTTTAAGAAAATCCATGACCCCAACTGGGAGGCCCTAGGTGAGTTGACGTGGAATGGCTCCTGTCTCATTGTTAGCGGCCATCCTTCATCACCTGGGTGAAAACTTGCTTAACTCATAGGATCATCTCGATGTATGTTACATACCTGTATTTTCAAACTTGACTGCCAAATTATGAGACTTAATATCCGTTACCCTTAAAGAGAATATTCTACCACAATGTTGCGTGCCCAGAAAGACTCTGAGGGATAGCGCCACCTGATGGATTGTAGGCGGTATAACTACTAATACTAATAACACATTTACAAATAGTTATGCTACGATTACATCCCCATAGAAAAGGCTCAAGAATCAACAAGTTCAATATTTACTGGGTATACACCGATCAGGCATAACACTATGACCACCTGCCTAATATTGTGTTGGTCCCCCTTATGTGCTCAAAAATGCTCTGAACCATTGGGTATGGACAAGAGGACCTCTCAGGGTGTCCTATGGGGTCTGGCACCAGGACGTTGGCAGTGGATCCTTTGGGTACTCTGGCTTGTGCAGTGGGGCCTCTGTCAATCAAACTTGTTCCACTGCATCCTGTTGATGCTTGATCAGAATGGGGTCTAGGAAGTTTGGAGGTCAAATCAACATCTTGGGCCATTGTCATGTTCCTCAAGATGTTCCTGATTGTTTGATGTTGTTGCCATGTGGTGGGGTGCATTTTCCTGCAGGGGTAGGCCAGTGACATTTGGGATTTCCATTTGCATGAGGGAGTGGGCTTGTTCTGGGACAATGTTTACTTGGGAGTCTAAGTCTCATCAACACGGATGCCAAAATCCAAGGTTTTCCAGCAGAACACATAGTACCAATATGATTAGTGTTATTCACTTTACCTGTCAGTGGTCATAATGTTGTGGCTGATTGGTGTACGAGTGTATGTGTGTGTGTGTGTGTGCGTGTGTGCGTGCATGTGAGTGTGGGCTAAAAAAAAGACAATATCTAATTCAATTGCACTAATTTTGCAATTCTTTCTGTTAATCCGATTTTTTCAATAAAAGTTGCGACGAAAACTTCCTAGGTCGGACCTTTTAACATTTTCATATCACTTTCAACACGGCGCAGGTCTAAACTGCAAACTATCAAAATAACAGATAGGCTTCTTTTACCTTTCAGCACCAAAAATATCACAGAGTGTGCGAAAAGTCACAGTATGGGTGCCAAAAATCACAGAATACCGTCTTTTGCTTTTTAGCACATTTATGCTAATTTATTGTCTAATGCGTGCATACTGTGGCTTTCTCCATCATTGTGGTGCATTTGTTTGAATTAAGCAGTCAGGAACACCCTATTGTGACATGTGCTTACTTCTGCATTAAATGTTTTTTTCAGTGCACTGCCACTTTATTTTTGTATTGTCTCAATCACGTCTTTTATGTTTCTCTTTTTCTAACACATTTTGACACTCAGGTTGTCACTGTGCAGGTTGACATTACAACCTTATTCTTAATGGTGGTTTTTGAGGCGGCATGCTTCCCTCTGTTCTTCTGCACAAAGCCTATTCTGTATTACATTTAGCTGTCTGAGTCGTGTGCGGTTAAATAAGCAGTGAAACAAGCACTGACTGTAGTCTCAGCTCTGATATTTAGCGAGACTTTGTATGCTTTGGGCTGGAATACCATGCATACTGCAGTTTCATTAGACGCACATGAAACTTTAATAGCTACCAACCAAAGCCCGACACAGAGCAGTCTCAGTTTCAGCAGATGTAAGTGTATTTGTGTTACCTGCCATTGCCAGGCTGTGTTGATTGGAACAAAACATCGTATGAATACAGAACAGGACAACACAGCGAGCGTGATAAAAACATTCACCCCGAAATATACTCTGCACCCCACCAATGTCAGCACCTTAAAAGCACTTGTTCACACCTTTTCTTTCACGCCGAAGACAAGACTGCTGTTGTCAGCTGTCAGACTGTGCCATGTATTCCTCGTAGTAACACGTAAAACCTCAGAACAACAGCAGTCAGCCTCAAACAGACTTTAATGCGTCAACACGTATTAATGCTGTGTATTTTTTTTTGTGCTTAACTGTGCTGCCAAGGTGAAGGTGCTTTTTGGCAGTGCATGCATTTAAGGTGTCGTTCTTGATCATGTGGAGGTGATAAAAGTTTGATGTTACTACACAGGAGGCTCGCATGAAAAATTAAGTCATACAAGATGTTCTTCAGTTCATGGAAAAGAGGGCAAAGAGCAGAGGGTCAGATTTGTGATGAACGTTGCCAGAGCTTTGGTTATGTAATCTACGAAGCAATGAGGACCCACCAAGAAAGAAACAAAGAAGAAAGCAGTTGTGACAATGCCTTCACTGCTGTGCAACAAGTTTCTGTGTCTCAGGTAGTAGAGCGGGTTGTCCACTGATCGCAAGGTTGGCGGTTCGATCCCCGGTCCCTCCGCATGCTGAAGTTTCCTTGGGCAAGACTAAAATACAAACAAAACAGTGGTTTTAAACAATAAATAAATGTTGTCTTTTTATGCACTGAAGCTACAAACTAAAAGCCTTCATAATAACAAAGAAAGGTTCATTCTTATTTCAAGTTGTTTCTACTCCGTAATACAGGCAGGCACCTTACATGGCGCCACTGGAAACACATTGTAAAGCGCTTTGAGTGCCACTGAGGTAGAAATGCGCTATTTAAGTGCAGACCATTTACCATTTATCTATAAAAACTCAATTCTCAGCAGGTAGTAGGTCACTGGTCTGGCTGACTTGCAGGTCAGAGTTCACCCTTGTTTGACTGAGTAGATGTGCTTTCTCAGACAGCAGAAACACAGCAGTGCTTTGTTTGGCAACAGAGAAGCTATTATTTTAGCATGTGTTTTCATAAACTGTCTAAAGTTTGTGATGAAGGGCTCTGGTGATTGCCATTTATCAGGGACAAGTGCAGGGCAGTTTTGTTAAATGGAAGTACAACATACCAGCAATAATGTCTGTCTGTATGATCACTGATCACTAAAAACGTATCTCCATGCATGAAATATACATAATTAGAAGTTTGTTTTCAATTAAAATATGCCCTTTATACCTTAAAATGGCTTTGATCTAATTCTTGTACATCTTTGCTTCCTCAAGAATGTGCAGATCTATGAATTCCCCACCTCTTTAGTAATAGTTTAATAGCTGCCACACCTGCTCACCTATGACTTTGGAAAACTAGTCAATGGCTAGTTGTAATATTTGAGTAATTCAGTTTATCTGTGTCTTTGAGAGTGTCATCAGTACACTGCAGTTAAAGGCGAAAATGCTAAGCCATGCCGTTGACTATATCCTTTGCTCATGATGTGCCTTTTAGCATATAAACTTCACCATTTGAAAATGATAAGAAGGGGAAAAAAAACACGTGATTTTAATCAGAGCAGGGCTTTAAGACTTGCCATGCACAACAACTGATCTACAAATCTTTGTGAAACTAGCCCCAGATGTGTCCAACTTACATGGTATTAACTGATTCACAGCTAATTGTATTGTTTCATTTAGATGTTTTCATTTTACTCTTTGATTCCTCTAGCTAACTAACACGACACCGGTTGCTTTAGGATGGAGAATAGATCAAGAGCATAATAATGACTGTAATCTGATGACAGTGGAAGTACAATCTTGAACAAAGATGATAGCTTGGGATTTTAGTTTTCCTTCCTTTGGTAGAGGAGTTTACAGAGAAATAGAGGAGAGAGTTGTGGAAATACATCAACAAAAGTCTCTGTTTGGACTTGAACCAGGGCTTGCTCCATAAAACTCCAGAAATTATAGCAATTTGCTTTGCGGCGGCACTTTAATTTTACTGTTATCTGTCTTTCAATCAGTCAGTGCAGACAGAAAATGTTTTGTTGTGCAGGAAAACAAACCCTTATTATACTCTCTTGATAGAGTTAGAGAGGTCAGGTTGGGGTTATTAATGAGCAAAAAAAAAGCTGCAGCTGTGATTTATTGGCCTCGAACGGTAAAGGCTTTCTTTAGGATCTTGAACACAAAATACGCCATCCTGTCGGATTTGGGCCGAGCAAACAGTGTTCTATTTAAACTTTAATAGCACACATGTATTTATTGCGGCGCACTTCCACAGATAAGGGTTTAATGATAAGGGTGAGGGTTTTTGTCATATGGTGGCATATTAGTTAAACAAGGCCGCACTGTGAGAGCAATTTCTTCCAACAGATTCAATCAATGAATCAGCTGGAATCTACTGATCTCTGCATCACAACAAGCCGTGGTTACTGTGCAGGCTCGCTTGCTCACTGAATAGTCGGAAAACAACAGAGCACACAGCCTCAGCTCGAGGAGGTTAGCGTGGAAATGTGTATCGTTGCGTGCATGTGTGGAGGACAGAGGGGTATCAAGTCCAAATTTACTATATCCATAACAACAGCTGGTGGTATCTCTCTCTCTGTCTCTTTTCCATCTCTGTGTGTGGTGCAGCCACTGCCGCTGAATGGCGCAGCTAACAGCATTCCACAATCTTTTCTCATCAAGAACACAGAATAGACTATTGAATTCGCTGATTGCCAGATTCGCAGGTGGCAAATCTGCTGCATATTGAAGAACGAAGGCCTTCATAGAAACATGCAAAACAGCCAAAACACGGCGCCTTTAATACATTTTGTTTTCCAACCAGATTTGGATTTTGGTAATAGCAACATTTTTCTAAGCTTTTGAAAAGCTTGCTTCAGTATTTTGGCAAAATTCTCCCTATTTGCTACGTTTGATTCCTGAAGCTGTGCCTGTCAGTGTGTCAAGGTGAGTTCATGTTTACAAGGACATGTAAATACTGGAGGGATGCAAAAAAAAAAAACAACAAGAAGAAAAAGGTGAAAAAGGTTTTGCGGTAATAAGCTTTTCCAATAGACGTGTCACACCAAGGCACGGTTTAGCTCTCAATTTGCAAGCTTTGGCCCAAAAACAACTTTCTTTGGTTTAGGGAAAGAACCTTTATCGTCATGGTTACAGTAATTACAGAGCAGTCACAGTTAAAAGAAATGTTGATTTTTGGTTTAAAATGAGGAAACTAAGAACAGGCTAATCTGTCATCTGCTGCTTATGTGATGTATTGTCACCAGCCTCAGCGTGGAACCATTTCTATTTCATTTATTTTTTTACAACCGCAACAGCAATTCAGATTTAGTATTCACTCTTTTGTACCATTCTGTTCTTGTTTTACATCAGCTGTTACTTCCGTGTCTCTAAGAATCTACCATCCTTCCTTCCATGTAGCCACAACTGCTCCTCCACCTGAATGTGTGGCAAGGATGTTAAATACAACAACAGTGCTAACAAGAGAAATGTTATTCATTGTTATTCTCTCCCAAAGTCTACCGTAATGACATCCTGGCATTATTATTCACAATTTACCAATTATCTCTCTGACCTGTCTTCTGATCCACATTCAAAACAACACACAAGCCTATTTGTTCAGAGGTCAGATAAAATTGCATTGGTCACTGCCTTTCTAAATGGTAATGGTAAAAATAATTTCCCTTTACCCCTCATATTTTCTTTCTTTTTTTATTTATTTATTTATCTCTGCTACATTTCCTGTCTTTCCTCTGCACTTCTCACATTACATGAAGCTGTAGTGAAAGAAACAGCTTTCCGCAGCTCAACATTTTGCACTTTTACAGTCGCAAGCAACCGAGCATGAGGATATCCAAACTGACACATCGAAAGTTAGCAAGTAAAAGCTGGTATTTAAATAATGACCAGGTTTTAAATAATAGCTGCAAGCTCATCTGCAAAATAAATTATACTCTGTTGCTAATAAGAGACTGACAACAGACATTGAGGGGGCTGAAATTACCTGTACTATTATGGGTCACATTGTACATTGCTCTGCATTTTTCCATCATAACAGAAACAATATTTTTATTCATGAATTATTGCCACTATTTTCTACATTTTTAAAAGCTGCTGTCAGTGAAACTCTAAAGTTCTTGGAGCTATTTACCATTAATAGGCAAGAGAAAGAAATTATGTTTACATACACCGATCAGGCAAAACATTATGACCACCTCCCTAATATTGTGTTGGTCCCCCTCATGTGGTTAAAAATGCTCTGAACCATTGGACATGGACAAGAGGACCTCTCTGGGTGTCCTATGGGGTCTGGCACCGGGACGTTGGCAGTGGATCCTTTGGGTACTCTGGGTTGTGCAGTGGGGCCTCTGTCAATCAAACATGTTCCACTGCATCCTGTTGATGCTTGATCAGAATGGGGTCTAGGAATTTTGGAGGTCAAATCAACATCTTGGGTGATTGTCATGTTCCTCAAAATGTTCCTGATTGTTTGATG
>OMNN01021405.1:2703-15181 GCA_900302755.1 Chromis chromis
AGTGCGTCATCAGCGGCACGTTTGGGCAAGCGCACTTTGGAATACCGTAAATATGTCACAGTTTGCTCTATCGGAAAAAATCTGACGGATTCCTGGGGGGGTACGAATAAAATTACCATAATGACACTATATTGGCTGTAAAGTGCGACGTCGTTGTGCTTTACAGCCAATATAGTGTCATTATGGTAATTTTATTCGTACCTCCCCAGGAATCCACTGGATGAAATTACCGTTAAAAAAATTACCGTAATGACACTATATTGGCTGTAAAGCGTAACGCCATTGCGCTTTACAGTGTCATTACGGTAATTTAATTTGTTCATTCGTGCCCTGAATGAAACCGAAAAATTACCGTAATGACACTATATTGGCTGTAAATCGCAAAAAAAAAAATGGGCAGCAGCACTCACAGGACATTTTCTTCCTTTTTGTAATCAAAATAAGAAAAAAAAGACGAGGCGGACATTTTGAGGCTCAGGTCTTAAAGGGTTAAATTAAATTACATTATTCTTTTATCCGATTACTCGGTTAATCGCCAGAATAATCGATAGAATCCTTGGTGATTAAAATAATCGATAGCTGCAGCCCTAAAATTGTCAAAATATCCAAACTGCAACACTTGTTTTCAGTTAATTAATTGACAAATCACAGTACTTTAACAAATTGATGGAAAACCTGTATAAATCACATAAATCTGGTAACTGATTTGCACCACAATGGTCTATACACCCAAAGATGTATCCAACCAAGTACCAAGAAATATAAATACAAAGTTACAGTTTTTTCCCCGAGGACACTGCCAGATATTTGAGAAGTTTTAAAGAGTTACATCACTTTCTTTAGAGAAAACCCACAATAATCAATATGGGAGACGCATCACCTGAACGAGGTGCAAACCACAAAGCAAACTGCTAAGCTGGCGTAACATGTGCATGTCTGACTGCTGAAATGGAGGCAAGGGTAGCAGACAATGCCTAGAACAACATAACTTCAGACGATGTGGAACTTTACAAAGAGAGAGAAAGAGAGGTGAAAGCCTGGCAGAGGAGAGAGTGTGAAACAGACAGTGAAAAATGTGCCATGACGTCTGTTTCCCTGGTTTAAATGCTAGATTGTAATGGATAATGAACCTAGATGGTGTAATTTTAGAATTTGTACCCAGAAATTGTCTTTTCATATCTGTAGAGCTGTGACATGTTGCTAAAGGAAGCTCATCTAAGTGTTTTATTTTGATACATAAATAATGATGTCACATTCATCAGTTAATAGAACCCTGAGTGATATCGTCACCTGAACTTGACGGCGAATCACCACAATGTGTTTGCAAGTAGAAGGGCTAAACGATTTGGGGAAATTTTTAATTTTTTTGACAGATACTGCGATTGCAATTTGATTTGCGAGATATTTTGTCAAAGTCAATATTCAGTTCAATATTTACTGTGTAATTGAAAGCATGTGGTGGAGCATGACCAAGAAATAACATCAAAAGCATGACTGTCACACAAGAAGGATGGCAAGAATTTATAAAATGACTGACAACACAGTTTACACCCTGGGTCAGACCTGCTGCATACATACATCCTAATTTGCAGCCTTTCTGATCTGCAATTGCATTGCTCCACATTGCAGTTTCAAATTGAAATCGATCGTTCAGCCCTAGTGAGTAGCGCTACACTGATAAATGTATCTGTGCAGTCTGTCCAGAATAGAGTTCCCCACTGGAGACTGTATGCAAAGCATGTATATTTAAAAGCAGTGGATGGTTGTTAATGATTCTCCAGGTTATGCGCTAGTTAACTGTCAAGAATAAAAAGGGAAAAAAAATGGTAGCAAATGATTAACCAGATGGGAGGTTGAGCCTGTTCTCAGGTGAGAACTCAAGTTTGCCAAGCCTCAATTTTAAATCTGTCTCAAGTCCACTTGGTTTTGATACTAACTCTGATCTAACTGATTTTACACTTGTCCCGGAGCCTGTGCCATGAAACAAGATTATTGGGTTATCCAGCTTTCTTTGGGCTTAACTGAGGTTTTGGTATCATATAGTAACTTGTGCAGGTAAATAGCTTCAGAGGATCAGTTCAAAACCTGCAAACAGCTCGACTACTGACCAATCTGATCACTGAAGTGCGGTCATCATTCCTACAGGATCCTGACAGGAACACAAGGGTTTACAATGTAATGACGAATAGTAACAAGCTATAAATATTTTTATAGAACAGCTGAATCATGTTGTTGTTCCAGGCTTTCCATGCGTCCACTCTGGTTTTAAGGTTGAGCTAAGGAAGAGTTTATCAAGGGCGCCTTGATAGCCTAGCAGTTATGTCGCGTGACCCACGTGCAGAGGCGTAGCGTCTGTGCCGGGTTCGAGTCCGACCTCGCCCATTTACTGCATGTCCTTCCCCACTCTCTCCCGTTTCTAACTCTATCCACTGTCCTGTCCTCTCTAATAAAGGCATGAAAAGGCCAAAAATAAATCGAGTTTATCAAACTAAATAACTACATAATGACAATAATAGCCAAATTTAATTTAAAAGATTCTTTCATTCCCAAAAGGTTTTTGATGTGTGGATGCATTTACCTTTATATTCCATGACTGGAATTTAGAAAAACATGTGGAGACTTTGTGATAATAGGAAATAAACTGGCAAAAAATGACTCTATACTGAAGCCTGTTACAGTAACGTTGTCTTTATGTAGTCTTAGCCATACTTTAATATTTGTACATATTTTTTCTAGTTTTAACCACTATTTGTTTTATTCTGTTATGTAGACATTGTTGAGTCACGTGATGGAGTGCTGTTGCTATATTACAATCTACTGGCAGGCATCACCCTTTTATCTCATATCATATAAAGTCATAAATTTATAGTTCTGATGGCATAGCTTCAAATTAACAACTCTGAGGTTTTTTAGGTTATTGTGCTTGTAGCTGGATAGATAAAAACAGAGTTAAGAGAGTCAGCTGATAAATAGCTTTTTGATGCAAGCCCCTAAAGTTAGTAAAGGTGTTGTCACTAGAAATGTTGTAAACATTTAAATTTATGTCTCAACCTCAACAGAATTTTCAGTATTTATTAAATTGCTGAATGTTTTTTCCATTAATCTGTTGTTTATTTCTTAAAATGTCAGAGAAAGGTTATAAGAGATGTCAAGAAAATAGGTCAAAACAACAGTTCAAAACCCAAACATATTTTTCGCTGATATGACTAAAACAGTTTTTCAGTTAAAGAAGGTTTGTAACTAGGTCAATGTGGACAAACTAATTAATTGATTGACTAATAGTTTCAACCCTGAATGATATAACTAACTCCTCTGAAAACATGGGACTTGAGTGGCTACTTTAGTAGATTTGAATAAATATTCAAAATTTATCTACCACTTTACTGCAATAAACTGCCTCCATGGAAAATGTCATCTATAGGTACACTACCAGACCAGAAACCATCCTGAAATACAGCTTTTTTTTTGTATGTAATGACAGTGGCTTTTCCAGAAGAACAACTTCCATGCAGTGCTTCCAGTCTTGCGAGGTACACTATGGGGGCTTTACCACCAACAAGTATGCTGTGCTTTTGTATTGCTGTTTAACGCCCATCCTACCAACATACTTAACATACAAGGACTAAGGACTGTCTTTCTCTTAAAACATTATTAGTTAAGCAAATCATGTCATCTGAAACAAAAGAATATTGCTTCTGAAAAGTTAATTTGCAAATTGCTCAAAAAGAAAATGTATATTTTCATGCAAAGTGCAGATTTTTATCAAATAAAATCTGCATTAGCAATTCCTAAATGTTTTTACTACCTTCTGTCTCCTCTTATAGCGTGTGACACTTAAAATAAGTACCGATGGCAAACATGAACTCCATAAATAGTTCCATCTATTTAAAATGCATAGTGCTTCTAACATGGTCAACACATTGATATTTTCAAAAAGCACTAGGAAATGTTATGAAGTCACTAGAAAAGAAACTGACTGACATTAATGGAAGATTGGAATGACAGAAGAAGGCACCTGTAAGATAGGACTAAAAGTACACCTCTGGGATCTGCGGGTGTTATGGTTGAAAATAAACAGTTTAACAAGTTAGATCAATTTTCACACACACGTGAGTGTACTTACAGGCAATGTAGGCGATCAAAGCGAGGGCAAAAAGTAGCTTCATCATTCTTCTGTTTAAGCCTGATATCAGCCAGAGGACCCCCTTCATCATCCGCTCAATGCAACAGGATCGGGAAACTAATGAGCCACACGTTTAAGTCCAGCTAGAGCATTTTGAGTGACAATGGCTCATGTCCTCGGTGGAGTTCCGTCTTCAGGATGTCTTGTTTTAGTAGGGAGGCTGGCAATGTCTTCGCTCCCCTAATTAACATAAAATGTAAATAGCTAAACAGGGCAGGCAAGCTAGCTGCTCCTGCTACGTCAACACCAAGCAGGAGCAGTTTACGTGGCTAGCAGCGTACACACAGGTAGCAAACAGTATCAGGTGGCAACCCAAACTGTGGAGTGTCAACATTCACAACAACACCTAAACTTATCTCTAAGCGCCATTTATCCCCGCTTCAGCTATATTAGCCACTACAAACCACAATTTACTTCTTAGACGGGCGTTAAGGGGACATTTACGAAGTGCGCTAATGCCTTGGTAACAAGTAACAGAGGACCCAAACAGTTAGCCGTTAGCTTCACGTTAGCTGCCTCTAGCTAGCAAGCTACTAAACTGACAGCGTATTTTTCTTACGTTCATAGTTGCCGCAAAAAAACCCAACAAACGCGGATGTTGTCTCACATTTACATTCAAGTAAGCCCCGGAAAAATAAAACAGCCGCTCATTCTAACGGTACACAAGTGTTCATGTCGGAGTTTGCTGCTCTCAGTTCGGCCGAGGAATGGCAGATGAGCGATTAGTCATCGCTCGATTTAGCAGCCTGACTTCTCCTGCAGACTGCGTGACGTTTTGTTTGACTTTGCGAATCTCTAATAATAAACGTTTTATTTCAGCACGACCTTATCAACACCGCATCCGTGTATACTATTAGTAGTATCATGCTGTCACACATCTTTAATATTCTTTATGATGGCGTAGTCTTCAAGTTCCAAAATCATTTATTTTCAATACACACAATGGCTCATTCATTCCAATACTTTCCACAGTGAAGTGACCCTTGTTGCACACCTTGTTGATTTTCCCATTTCAGCCACTGTAACCTGTATGGCGCTGTCAGAGAATTGTGTGATCAGATCATATGAATAAAATCTGTATTGCCTGCCTCCTACATCCCCATTTGAAATCTTCCATTCATAAGTAAGATTATTGCTGGAGCTTCACCCTGAGCACTTTTAAACACATCTGACCCGGTATGACTTGTAGAAAGAGGACAACTTGCAGCAGCAGATCCTTCTTCTGTTCATTGCACTTGACTGGAATTAGAGCTGAACAATTTGGGAAAAATATGTAATTGCATTTTTCTGACAGATATTGACGTTTGATTTACAATATAATGTTTCAAAGTCCAGCTTTTAGTTTCTGTGTGATATATGTTCAACATGTGGATGAGCGGTACCACAACATACCATTAAAAGCCTGGAAAACAACTAACAGCAGAATCCTGGGTCAAATCCACTGCAAAATATATGAGGTGTGCTATTGAATAACTAGACTGGGCTCATGTCAGTTGAACCACAGCAAGTAACCTTGAGTTTAGCATTGAAAAATAAGTAGACTTTTTCAATGTTGAATGAATGAAACCACATCGCAGTGACAAATATGCTGGCCCTAATAAATATACCGTTGCATTGCAGGTCTTTCGTACGATTTATTGAGTCCCAAAAAGCAGGTAATTTAACATTCATCCTACAAGCAGCAGAAAAAAACTCAAGAGAGATGTAGGAAGGAGAGGAGCACTATTGGGATGAAAAGACCAGAAGGAGCTTCAGAGAGAAGAAAGGTTCATTCTAATGAGGTAAATCAGCTTTGTGAGGTTTCACTCACCAACACACAATCTCCCTCTACCTCCTATGATGTATCTATTCACACCTTGGAAACCCTCTCTGTCCCTGTAGCACCACAGCACATGGGGCATTGCAGCTATCCCAACATCTCCTGCAACCAGAAGATGGCATCACCATCAATGAGTCCAAAGAGCCTGGCAACATCAACAAAATAGAAGGAACACTATTGAACATCCTCTATGGCCTAGATAATAAACATAAAGTAGAATTATCACTTTGTTGATCATGTGAAAATTTAGAGGCTTCGTAAAAGTAGAATTTATGCCAGATATGTTGCATTGAATTGCATTTGTTTTCACATCGATCAGCCACAACATTATGACCACTGACAGGTGAAGTGAATAACATTGATCATATTGGTACTATGTGGTGTTCTGCTGGAAAACCTTGGATTTTGGCATCTGTGTTGATGAGACTTAGACACCCAAATAAACACTGTTCCAGAACAAGCACACTCCCTCAAGCAAATGGAAATCCCAAATGTCACTGGCCTACCTCCACAGGAAAATGCATCCCACCACATGGCAAAAACACCAAACAATCAGGAACATCTTGAGTAACATGACCCAAGATGTTGATTTGACCTCCTAACTTCCTAGACCCCATTCGGATCAAGCATCAACAGGATGCAGTGGAACAAGTTGGATTGACAGAGGCCCCACTGCACAACTCAGAGTACCCAAAGGATCCACTGCCAAAGTCCTGGTGCCAGACCCCATAGGACACCCTGAGAGGTCCTCTTGTCCATGCCCAATGGTTCAGAGCATTTTTGACCACATAAGGGGGACCAACACAATATTAGGCAGATGGTCATAATGTTATGCCTGATCGGTGTAGTCTCAAAATGGTTTAAAAAAATAAAAATAAATCCTCTGAAAATTGTCAGAGCATTCATGTTCTAAAAAGTAAAGGCAAGGAAACTGCCAAATCTTGAAGATTTCATTCAACAGTGTGAAATACTGTCTTCACAGACCAGCACAAAGTGGTTCTAATTGGAAAAGAAAGAGAAATGGGAGGGAAATGGTGCATAACTGAGCAATAAGACAACTACATAGAAGTCTCACAGGCCTCTAACTGGCAGCTTCATTAAATGGTACCCACAAAGCTAAATGTTACAGTGGCCAAGCCTAAACCTGTAGTGCAGTGATAGGCTTAAATGGCATAGTGCGAATACATTTAACATTTACATTTAAATGTAAAGGTCCAGCACTCCAGAATTAAGATTTGCCAAGTACACAGAAATTGGAAAGAGGAAAACTAGAAAAAAGTGCTATGGACAAACACATTTATTTTAAAGTTTTTGGATCAGAAAGAAAACACTTTTGAGACATAGAACAAATGAAGAGATGCTGGATGAGTTCCTGATAACATCTTTCAAGCATCACCGAGGAAACCGTTTGATGATGCTTCAGTACTGGTAAAGTGGGAGATTCGTACAGGATAAAGGAATCTAATACTGAGGGTTATCACTATTGCAACGCTGTGACATACTGTATGGGGGTGCCGTGTAACTGAAGCCAGTTTCCTCCAACAATGACACAATGAGCCAAAGCACAGCTCAAAACTATGAGATTTCTCCAGATAACCTCAACAAACAGACAAGCTAGAATGCCAAAGATATGAAAGCCTGAAATTGAAGCAAATAGACGATTCTTTGACACAAGCAAAGTTTGAAGGACAAATATAAAATAAAAGTGTCTTGACTATATTTCCTATTCACTCTGTACCTCATTTGATGAATAAAAGAATGAGTTGAATTAAAAACATGACATTTGTCATGTGACCCCAAACCTTTGAATGTACTTATGAGTTTTGTCTGGTATGTATATTAGAGGGCTCAGCTTTAATCATTTGTGTATGTCATATTTTTCTTTTTAGAAGCTCAAGCTGAACAAACTGACTTTCATTGTATCACAGCACTGTATATACAGCCTTAAAGACGACCAATGGGATCCGAAAATAAAGGACGGCAATATGATGTTGAAAAGAATACTTAAGTGCAGAGAATGTGTCGAGGCATCACAGAGAATACACATACTTCATCCAGAACATTTTATTGACAATACATTATTCATTTAATAAAAAGATATGTTGGCCAGTTATATTATATATTGTAAGTTCGCTTATAGGCCGACGTCATGTCCTTGCTCCTGTGACAGGCTTGTCTCATTGTTTCCAAGAGGACAGACTTGAAGAAAGCACATAAAGAGATCTGATTGCCTGCGTCACCTGAGATTTGATGCATGGTGGAATAAAGACAAGAGTGGGCTGTGAAGCAGAATTAATTCTGAATTTAAAAAAAGCTGCTTTGGCCCTTGGGTCTGCTTCCCCTTTCCAACCACACATTTATACAGTGACTTGTGCTATGAATCACTTTGTTGATCAGGTGAAAGATTAACTGAAGTTAAAAGAGCGCTGATTCACGCATGATGTTTGTTGTATATCTTCTTTGTGATGTTGAAACAAGACGTAATAGATGTGACATTGTAGAGGAAAGTGAATGAAAAAGGTAATTTATTTGTGTCTTTTGTGCTCCCCTGTGATGTTTTTGGACCAATATTGTTGCTAAAATATGGGAAAAGTCTTCTCCAAAACAAATCACAAATCACACAGCATCAACATTTACATTCAGCAACACACATTTAATGAGATCTTAGGGGTGTTCCTCTACTAGTGGCTTAATTTCCACTATTGTCATATTGGATCCTAAGTAGGGCTTTATGTTGCTATTATCATTTGTCTGTGAGATTAGCCAAAGAATGTTTGATTTCCTCTATTTTCACACACACACAGCCTTTTACCTCTGTTGTAATATTGGTGGCGATACAGACAGGAAATGAGCAGGAGGGATGGGGGGGATGCAACACAGGTCTGGATGGCCACAAGTCAATTTGTGGACTTGGCAGTTAGGTGATATTAACCTTAACTATTAGGCTACCAAGTACCCAAAAATAAAAAATAATAGAAGACTTACTTTATAAACTGGATGCATGGGGTTTGAAAGAAGTGGGAAAATAATGTTGACACTACTGAGTTGGATGTAATTGAGATGCTACAAAAAATAGAGGCTCAGAAACAGGACTGTACAGTGGAAACAATTCGAAGGGTTTCAAAAGATGCTAAAAAAAAAAAATGGTGTGGTGCCAAATGATAAGAATAAATTACCACAAAAATGAAAATAAACGTACTATTTCAATTAAGAAATTGCAGCATCTGTTAGTCACAGTACCCTGCCAAACCCAGAGCTGCAGACGCTGATGGGTATAATACAGACTATGAAATCATCTGTCACTAATCAGAAACAGATGCAGAAATACCCACATGAAGGCTTGTTCCCTCTGCATGTGTCTGTATTCATTTCAAGTCTATGAATTGGTCTCCTAACTCATGAGACAGAATGACATCCTGAGAACACGAGTTCTGTAAAAAGTCACGCAAACACAGCAGGAGGAGCTTTCAGTTCTGTGATTTCTCACATGTGCAGCACAGCATCGCTCCATCGTATCAGGGACATCAGCTTCCAGTTAAATCTTTTGACTGTTTAAAAGATGTATCTTTTATTATAAGTAAAACTGTTTTTTGCTATTAGGATAGGTCTGTCCATGGACACAGCTGAAAACATTTTAAAGGCTCTGATAACCTGTAACAAGCTACAGAGAACAATGGGAGTTAATTCGCCCACCTGCGATTAAAATGGAGGCAAATGGTTTCCATTCAGTTGGATCATTTGTTTCCACCTGCGGTACGCCTGCAGCTGAGTGGAGATAATACCGCATGATGAGGAGCTCTAACTGCATGAACCTTGGCTCTAGGTGAAAAGAGACACCTGATATTTCCTCACGCCACAAATGAGGTGCATGAAAACAACAATAAGTTCTTGCCACGCTGCATCAAAACGCATCAGTGAGATTCGGAAGATGAGGAAGGACGAGTGCTCCGTAGATGAGGGACACAACATCAGTCGACATCCTCACTACACAGAAAATAGAGATAATTTGTCTTCACTTACAGGGTATATATGTGTGTGTATGTGCCTGTATGTGTTTATGTCTGTTTTTTCCGTTCAGTCGCTAATCAGCCTATGAAGATTAGGAGTCTCAATGACAAAGACATGCTGCTACAGCACAAGAGACCCTGCAGGAGTCTCCTGAAACCTGGTGAAGTCTGCAGGTACTGCACATGTAAACATACACTGATCATGCATAACATTATGACCACCTGCCTAATATCGTGTTGGTCAATGTGGTCAAAAATGTTCTGAACCATTGGGCATGTACAAGAGGACCTCTCAAGGTGTCCTATGGGGTCTGGCACCGGGACATTGGCAGTGGATCCTTTGGGTACTCTGGCTTGTGCAGTGGGGCCTCTGTCAATCAAACTTGTTCCACTGCATCCTGTTGATGCTTGATCAGAATGGGGTCTAGGAAGTTTGGAGGTCTAATCAACATCTTGGGCCATTGTCATGTTCCTCAAGATGTTCCTGATTGTTTGATGTTTTTTCCATGTGGTAGGGTGCATTTTCCTGTGAGGGTAGGCCAGTGACATTTGGGATTGCCATTTGCATGAGGGAGTGTGCTTGTTTATTTGGGTGTCTAAGTCTCATCAACGCTGATGCCAACATTCAATGTTTTCCAGCAGAACACCACATAGTACCAATATGATCAATGTTATTCACTTCACCTGTTAGTGGTCATAATGTTGTGGCTGATCGGTGTATATATCATGTAGTGAAAACCAGATATTATGACAGCCCTATTTTCAACTACCCTTATTATTATCTTTAATAATTTGACATATTGACTAGAAATGTGGTACACTTGTGGACAAGAAGAAAAAGTTTTATAAATAATGTTTGAGTAGAGTCACTGTAAAAAATCACTGCAAGAATTTAGTATTTAAGTCCTAGATATTCACGGAAATAAGTAAGTTTAGTAGTTTATTTTTTCTGACTTTAATAGCACAAATGTCTTCTTTAATTTAATACATTAACCCTGGTTCAGTGAGTTTCTATGCATTAAATAGAGGACATTTAAATTAAAGCATAATTGTGCTCAAAACAATAATCATACAGATGATTGGTAAATGTTACAGCATTACTAAAATCATATTAGAGCACAAAGCTCCTCATTGTGTCTCACAGCGTTTTTGTCATTGTAAATAAGCTTTTAATTAACTGGACTCATCAGGCTGAATAGAAATGCAGCCTCTCCTGTCTTTTCCATTGCAGAGTCACTGCTGATTCATGCACTGTGCTGTCAACAGAAAAGCCTTTCTTTCATGCGGCCTCCCCCCACTGATGAAGTCAACATGGCACCACTCACCAAAAAACTGTTTTCAATGGCATCATTTGGTTTACCAGGACCTCAAACTACTATTTATCCAGTACAAATCCTGTGGTACCATACAACAACAACATCCAATGTAGTCATGACACCAGTTTAACATAAATGTAAACTAATATTAAATTGTGAAATATGTTTGTCTGTAAGATTAGTACCAGTACTTGTCTGTTGATAACACTCCAGCCTCAGGCTACTATGGTAAGAAGAGATGAGTGGAAAGAGGCCCGGCGAAGCTATAAACTCCACACTGAACAAAGAAAGGCAGCAGTCGGGGGGTCATTCAATACAACACAGGAGAGCAACACTTTCTCTGGCAGCCAGCGAGGAAGAGGAGACTCTGAAGAGTGAAAGAGTGAAATAGTATCCTCTCTGTGCTCGAGGAGACGGTACAGGAAATCCAGCACTCTCTATTGCTATGTCACATACAAATAAACACACACACACCTCTGGTAGGTATTTAGAACACAGTGAGAGGCGAGTAAATCACAATGCAACATCAACAGACTCACAGTAGCATAAGTCTTAATGACAGAGTGTTGAGAGTTGGATATTTTTTGTTGTTGCTGATGTTCTGGAGCTGAATTCTGTCATGTAGCGTTATGGCAAAACAAAGGTTAGAGAAAAAGCAACACAATACAAACTTCAAGTTTGAAAGTCAGTCACTAAATCAGTTAATAACTGCAATAACGCAAATGACCACTGACAGGTGAAGTGAGTATGACTTACGACACCCAAATAAACATTGTCCCAGAACAAGCACACTCCTTCATGCAAATGGAAATCCCAAATGTCAGTGGCCTACCCCCACAGGAAAATGCACCCCACCACATGGCAAAAACATCAAACAATCAGGAACATCTTGAGGAACATGACAATGGCCCAAGATGTTGATTTGACCTCCAAACTTCCTAGACCCCATTTTGATCAAGCATCAACAGGATTGACAGAGGCCCCACTGCACAAGCCAGAGTACCCAAAGGATCCACTGTCCTAAACTGTCCAACGTCCTGGTGCCAGACCCCATAGGACACCCTAAGAGGTCCTCTTGTCCATGCCCAATGGTTCAGAGCATTTTTGACCACATAAGGGGGACCAACACAATATTAGGCAGGTGGTCATAATG
>OMNN01021469.1:6601-23900 GCA_900302755.1 Chromis chromis
TGATTTTGTGTATATTAAAAGTGTGTGTATATACATATATTTATGTGTATATATATATATTTATATATTGGTAGATAGATGGATAGGCATTAAGCACTCTAGCAATGTCTATTTATTTATTTCCTGAAGGTTGTTATTACTTTTTTTTAATTATTTTTTATACCTAGTCTATCCTTAATCCTATCCCTTATCTTTTATAAGCTTTTTTTTCTCTCTCTCTTTTTTTAAGACTAGCTTAACTTTATTTCGCAAAATATACAAATTCTTGTGGGAATAACAAAATTAATAAAGATTCATAACTATTCTAAATATTTATATGTGTCCATTTGAGTTGATTTTGTGTATATTAAAAGTGTGTGTATATACATATATTTATGTGTATATATATATATTTATATATTGGTAGATAGATGGATAGGCATTAAGCACTCTAGCAATGTCTATTTATTTATTTCCTGAAGGTTGTTATTACTTTTTTTAAATTATTTTTTATACCTAGTCTATCCTTAATCCTATCCCTTATCTTTTATAAGCTACACCAAGACCTGAGAATCTGCATTTCATTCATCCTGTAACTCTGCTGTATTTTATTTTTATCTCTCTACATTATCTATTTGGTCTAATTTTTATTTAAAGGCAATTTAGTTTTTCACACAACCACAGTTTGAAGAAAAGATGATCATAATAATGTTTTTTTTTATAATGGCTCTTCAGGAGGCTGTTTGGTTTTTCAAAGCACCATTTTTAACATTCTGAAAAATCTTTTTATTTTTATTTTTTAACTTTTTTGTTGTTGAGTTATTTGGTTTGATGAAAAGCAATGATATAAAAACTGGTCTATAAAACATCATAAAACAGTGAATAAAACCATCAGAATTTCCCAAATTCCAATCTGGCATCTTGTAATATGTTTACCAGTCTGGCCAACAGTCCAGAACCCAAAATGTTATTATATTAAACTAGAGGGAACCAAGAAATGCTGCAAATTCTTACACCTTTTTTGTTTTTGTTTAAAAAAAATTACTTAAATGATTATTAAGTCTTGTTATCAAAACTGAGCAACGTAGGTCCACAAAGAACTACCTTGAAAATGGTTCCTGAAAGAACCTATTTTTGCTTAAGTTATTTGAAGGGGGCATTTATGGTGCCTTTTTAGGGAGACATTTTTTAATACTTCTTTGAGGCCCCTTTTGGGTTCTTTAAATAACTATTTGAAGAAATGGTTCTTTTGAAGAACCTCTTTGCTAAATGTTCTTTGTGTGGTTCTTCTATGACATTGCTGTGAAGAACCATTTTTGGTTCCAGTTCACATCTTTATTTTTCTGAGTGTATTATGCATGTTTAGGGCAAAAAGATGATCTCAAAATTCAAAACTATATTTTTTTATATTTAACTTCCAATAAAGACACATTTACTGTACGGATCCTGTGCACTAGATGGCATTAAATGGCCTCTTGGAAAACGATTTTGTTGCAGAACAAAACCCAGCAAAACTGTTCACATTAAATCATAAAGAGACCACCCCTAGTGTAGATGTTAAAGTTTATAATGATCAGAGTAATCAGTTTTTTGAAATTGGTTTTGGCACAATCTACGAATGACAATTAGTTTTGTAACACTGTCAAATACTCATAAACTTCAGTAGTTCCTTTATGACTTTCTCACTACTTATGCACATAATATAAATAAGTTCAGTTACCTTCAATCGACAATGTGACGCACAATTTTTAATCTGGGACACATTTGTCATTCTGATAATTGAAAGACATTCCAGACATTTACCATCAAGTTTCAACTCTAACATCACTGAAAGGTTATTCATCAGGAAGGTTGACCAAACAGTAGTTTCAGGATGACATCAAACATGAGTCATGTTCTTTGCTGCTTGGTTTAAAGCCGAGCTTACTGTCATCCCTTTGAAGGCAGCCAAATAACAGGCAGAAAAGAAAGAGGCTGCCATTTACAGGTAGTCAGGAACATGTGTGAGGGCAGTGACAGGTGACGGGCAGAGGAAGGTGCTTGGTGGACAGGTGGGGGATTGAATTACACTTCTGAAAGAAAAAGGTTAGTATTGCACAGGGACAACTGGCTAAACTGAAAAACACTTCTAATGTCTGTTCAACAAGACCCATTCACAATATTCAATTTCTTTCTGTTCATTAAGATAAAGAATACACAAAACATGTCTCAGGACGTGAAAGTCTAACATCATAACCAGAAACATTTGTGTAACATTTCCATACGCAAGTCAACCTTTAGATAAAGCATTATTTTATGTGCCGGAATTTCTTTTTATATGTTTATATCTACTGAAAACAGATATATATGGATACCTGCTAAGATTATGTTAAATACCTATGTTTTTAAATGGTTTTGAAAACGCTGTGCTGTGATTTTAGCTCTAAATCAACAATATGATGTCTTATATTGTCAAGTGTCTTCCTAATATCTGCCTAGTCCTTCAATGTCCACAGGGTGGCGACAAAACACCACACCAAAGGCATTACCAAGCTCTGGATATCATGGCTTACCTTTTAAATCTGTTATTCATACACTAAGAGAGCTCTCTCCATCTGCTAGTATCACTTAATATATCTGCCAATGTGACCTCCTGTCAATACACATGACAAATAGTAATATTTAAAATTCTGCAGTCTTTTAGTATATAGTTGTGGAAAATTCACAATGTTCTTTATGTTCATGTTAGATGCTGGAATTATGTTTAAAAATAAGACCTAAATATGACGACAACATGCACACACATACACAAATTATGACTCTATGTATGCAGAGGCAGCCTGTCAGACGGGTTACACCCATAGATTCGTCTCACCGCTCAACATCCTTTCGAGGCAAGCCTCGGTCTGGCTGGAGACTGACATTGGGTGGCACTGGTTGGATACCAGTGCCACCCAAACACTTCAAAACGGGGTTTCCTTTTAGTTGCATTTTTATTTGTGTAAAGAAGACATGGGCCTGAATTTTTTGTGTGAATTTGGGGACAACCTTCTCAAAAAATATTGTTTAAAAATAGATCATGTAATCTGAGTTATGTTAAAAATGATTATTTCACAAGCAACGTGTAAAAGGGAAACAACTTCTAATATTGCTCTTTCACAAATTTATATCAACTTGTTTCTGAGTTACATACAGTAGAATACATTTTTATTAATAGTTGTTTTTAAAAAAAAAAAAAAAAGTCCAATGGGTAGCTGAAAACAGACACAGTTTTACAATTTGCTTTTGCAATGCACAGGGGTGGAAAAGAAGTTCATTTAAGTACTGTGCAGTCTTAAATTACTTCACTTAAATAATTCCACGTTCTTTTACTCCACTACATTCATTTGATCATTTAAGCTACTGGTGACTTTGATGATTCAAATACAACCTGTAATGAACAAATAAATTATACTGTATTTCAATAAAGATCAATATGAAGCAAGACTTGACTGATCCTTGAAGGGAAATTCACAAGCTATACATATCTGTCTATTAGCAGTTGTGTGCATATACAGTTTAAGGGAAATTGTCTATTGTGTGTAAATCACATGATTCACACGTGTTTTTCCATTTATTTACATTTTGGAATTGCATTTTTATCAGGTGATGTAATTAGTGTCATCTCTTAAAAACAATTTCAAAAAAATTAATCAGCAAACTTGGAACATTTTGGAGATAAAATGAATTTTAATTTCAGTATTTTTACAAAAATATTTTTTACAAAAATGTGTAAGATATATTTGTTAAAATAAATCAGACTTTATCACAGGAGATTTGTTTGGATATTTTTCAGCATGCGTTACTGTCACTGTCAGCACATCATTAACTAACAGAAAAGTAAAAGTTTTATTGACGTAAAAGATCTTTTTTTTTTTTTAGTTTTTTGGATTAACAATGGGTGAAAAGTAAATTCACAGAAAATGTACATGTTTTAAAGTTACATTACAAAGCCCAGGTAAGACGTTGCTGCTATGTATTTTTTTTACCCAGTTGACTTTTCAGTATCACTGCCAGTGCTACTTTTTTTTGTTACTATTATTATTTTGTTGGCTTTTTTTCCATTTTATTTTTGTTTTACTAATGTATCATACTTCTTGCTATTCTAGTTCTCTCTTATTTTATCTCATCTTATATAAAGGGATTAAAATGAGCTCTTTACTAGCTGCAACACTAAAGTTAACCATATTTATGCATCAGAAGGCTAAATATAGTCAAATAATATGCTTTATATTTAAACAAATTAATTAGCATGATAAATGGGGTGCTTTTATTTTGCTTTTTGATACTATTGTTGTACTTTTACCAAATTAAAAGTTTCAATGCATTACTTAAAAGAATATCCCTACACTGTGGTACTTTTACTTGAGAATGTGAGTACTAACACTGAGAGTACATCTTACTATTTGTTGAAGCTTTCTCTTGAAGACTTCAGGTGTATGAGGGGAAATAATTCCCGTGTTTGTGTCGGTTGTTAGGAAGTTCCAGCTTTGCGCATGCCCAGTAGCGTCTCTCCCGGTAACTAATGAATATTTAAGTAAGGTCCGCGTGCAGCCTCCTTTGATTGGATCCTCGGTGGCTCAGTTTCCTGTGTTGTGTTGAAGAGTCGACTTTTGAGGGCAGCGCTCCTTCCGAGAGTCTCCATCCAGCCCGCAGTGTGAGCTCGGCTCGGCTGCTGTCACTGTCTGCTGTCTGACTGCACCATGGACGGAGGACGAAGCTGAGGAGCCGCATCCATGCTGGAATATCTTCTGTAAACCTGGATTTAAAAAAAAAATTGTCCTCTGGCTTCAGGTTAAACTAGTAGACTTTGTGTTGTTGTTGTTTTTTTAGTGTGAACTTCAGTGAGGTTCGCACAGAGTCTGGATCGAGGGCAGGACGACAGAGAGAGCCTGTAGAGAGGACAGAGGATGGTGAGTGATGTTTACACCGGATCACACATTATGTTGAGTACAGCCAGTCATTAGGAACCAAATATTTACCACAGAGCCAAAGTTAGTGGCTTTATTACCGAGTGGATGGAAGAAAAACACGAGAATGTTCAATTTATTTAGCCCCAGGAATTAAACCTGAGTTTGAAATTTGTTTTAAGTTTGCCCATTTACATTCCAGGCTTGCTTCATGTTGCTACTCTATTATTTTTACTACTATTTCCCAATATTTATTAATCATTTAATTAGAAACAGTCACTCTGTCTCCATCTATTCATGTACTTTGTCAGTGTTTTTCTCTCTAATTAGAAAACACTGACCCTAAGCTGTTGAATTCGATTCGTCAGGGGATGTAATGTCACTTAAAAGCATCAGTCCTTTCTCTGAAACCGGTTAGTCTTGGAGGAAGAGAGCATGTGTCAGGTGGATTGTGTATCCTGTACGTGTGCGGCTTGTTGTGTGTCTGTGCATTACAGTGCAGACAGGTTTTTCCTGGTTGAGGAATGCCATCCCTGCAGCAGACACGCCTCGAGCTAAGTTATGGAGGAGACCGTGTGGCCTCATCTTTTTGTTTTGACAACAACTCCTGAAGCCTTTGTCCTCCGTGGATGAACTTGCACTTTTAGTTGAACGTAATAATACAACTGGGATGCAGGTTTTTCTTTTAGCACATCCTCACTTGTATTTGCTAATTTGGCAACTGATGCGCCCCAAGACCTCAAAATATAAGAAAGATCCTTTAAGTCAGCTCAATAACTATATCCCTATGTGTCTCTGCTGTGGGTTTAATGCTTTAAGGCATCTTCACACCTGTTGCTTGGTTCACATAAACACAAATAATGTCTATTTAAAACAGGTAGGACTGCAACCTGTTGGCACTCTGCCATCTTAAGAGTTGCATTAAACCTGTAGGTTTGGTTTCCCAGAGAAATACCAAAGGACAAAGGTTGCATAATGTGCATATTTTTATGAATGACCTTATATGGTTGCATTAGAGAGAGCGATCAGGAACAGAAACATACTCAGCAGTGACATTAGTTATGAACTTAAGGGTGCTGAGGGGTTTGATTTAGCATCTAAACTTGAAAGCTGCTAAGATTTCAGAGTTGATGAAAAGCTGTTGCTGTTTTTGCAAGTGTTAAAGAGAGTACTGGGTCATGAGGACGGCAGAAGAGAGAGAAAATAGTCCGTCATCCTGACTGTCTGGAAGAGCAGACAGCAGCTCTACTCACTGGTTCCTTCTCTGCCAGATGCTGAATAGCAGTGTCGGTATGACAGCAGATGGTTTGCATTAGTGGGGAGGTGCATACACAGTAACCCCCCTCTCCCCTTATTTCAAATCTGGCGCTCCATTTTCAAACCCATCACCGGTGTAGAGATTTGCTCTGGAATTCAAGCCCTGTCTCTGAAAACAGGACGAGCACCCGTCCTGTGGACCTGGGGAACTCGTTAGGCCTGTCGCTGTGCCTCAGTTCGCTCACACTCTCCTCCTGATCACTTCCATACGTCTCTGTTACGACGCTGCAGCCATGTTTTCACCGCTCTGCTGTTTGTGATGAGTGTCGACTTATTCTACCAATGCACTTGCTGTAAATCATTCCGGATAAGAGAAGCTTATGAGTTGCTTATAAAAGTCTTAAACACGTTGTAAATTCAAGTTGTCAGCTACCAGATAGTTTGTGAGCTTATCACTTTGCATCAATCTGCCTTTGTGTCAAATCTGGTTTGACTTTTGTTTTGCATCTGTTGTGTTTTTTCCTATTTAAATGGAAATGTAACATTTCCACTACTTATTATTATTTAATCATTGAATTGATAGCAAGCAGATGTGGTTGTGTTGCACATGAGCACATTCAGTGATGGAAAAAGAACTTTATAATACATAGTTAAGTGTTGAGATATGTGTCAGAGAGTCGATAATTTATTCTGTCTTCTTAACTGGCTAAAATATTGTGTTTCTTCTCTTAAAACTCAAATATGGAGCCACGCACCAGCTTTCTATTAAGATTTTACAGTTTAACAGGATTTCTTAAATATTAAAGTACTACAATTTATTACATATGATTTGCATAATGAGGCTGGATTATTGACACAGTGGTTATTGTAAGAGTCAGTTCTCCTGTTTTTTTAAATTGTTATTGTACGGCAGTTTTTAGAGACATAAAACAAAGTGGGATGTCACCTTTTGTTTTTTTTATTTTGCAAAAACAAAAAGGACTTTAGTCATTCACACATGATGGCTAAGCATCACTTCAGCAGAAATGCTTTATGAGTGTTGTTGCTTACAGTAAATGCATGTTGTTACATTCATATTTCATCAGTAGGTTGTCTAGAGATGACACTGAGGCCTTTAGTGTTCTTGTAACTGTGAAACATGATATTTTGAATGGTGGAAGTGGTGAGGTGAGGACCACCCAGCAGTTTTTTTTCTCCTTGTGACTCAGTTTGTTTACTGTGTCCCCTGAGCAGTTTGTGCTTCCACCCCTCCTGTGTCAGAGTCCCCTGTAGCTACACACTTTGGCTCTGTATGTTCGCCTCAGCCTTGTTTTCAGAAACACTCCCAACCAAGGAAGCGCTGCTCACTCTGCTGGAGTTCTGTTTGGCCTCAACACCATTTTTTCACAGTGAATGATGAGCAGAGGATGCAGCTACTTCAGCTCATCCAGAAGGCAACTAAACAGAGCGTTCACTGATTAATTGAAGTCGTTCCTGCTGGCAAATATTTACACAGATGTAATATTTTATGGATTCATTATAGGATCTTAATCTAATTTAAACTTAATGAAGTGTTATGACAGCAGTCACATTGTTAGCCATGAAAGCTGTGTTTCCATGCATGGCAGCATCATTAGTTTGGTCCACCCAAATAACAGTAACAATTAGATGGATTGCCATTAAATTTGGTCAATACTTTAGTGGTGACCAGAGTGTGAATCCTCTACACTTGTGGATTTTATGTGAAATGTCTGAACTGCTATGAAATTTGGGGCACACTTTCCTATCTGCCTTAGGGTTAATTATAGCTCATCACTTAGGGGATCCCTTTACTTTTTACCAATAGCGCTACCATCAGGTCAGAATTACAATTTATCAAATGAGCTTTGTGTTTGGAAAAGCTTTGTCTGACTCACCAAATGTAGATTGCAGGTGTAAGCTTGACTGCATTTCATAAGGTACCATTGACAGACAGATCATCTAGTAGCAGAAGTTACACCTCATTTTGTAAAGCAGCTGCCAGGGGACACCTGCTCACTTGATTTAAAATTTCTTGTTTGGTGCATGAGTCAAAAGAGTTTTCTAGCTTGCACATCAGAGTCACCGCCATCATTTCTCTAACAGTTAAAAAAAGCTATAAGGCATTAAACTAAATTATTCTGGCCAGCTGGCACTAGATATTTTTTCCTGCTCAGTTCCTGAACACACCTCTCCTCTTGTACTTTAAACTGGTCATATAAAGTAAAGGGATAAATTAACTTTGTTGTAAATGCTCTTATCGGTGTCAACATGATCATGTAAGTCCTGCCCAGTGTAATGTCCTCTGGTGTTTGTTTAGTTTATTTCCCTTGTTCTTAGATCATGAGCCAAACAGCGTCCCAATGGCTGCTTATTTGCATGTATGACTTCCCTCATGGTGCACAGGGAACAAGGTCAGAGTCTTGCAGCTGTGCTCCGGTTATCTGCTCTGATAGCTTCCCATCGTCACATGCCAGCCAGTGTTCAGCCTCTCGGAGAGTGTCTGGCCTTTAACTCTGTCCAGTGGAAACCTCATTTGTCTTAATGCCGCCACTTACACTGGGTTTAGCTTGTTGATGGCTGTTGTTTAACCTGACTTCCTCTCCGAGAAACTGTACTGACACAACATTAAAATGTCTGATTTATCATAAGGGCATGTGTGTGATTTAATGTTTGAGCTTACAGGAAGGTGCATTCTCACCAGATAGTACCATTACACAAAATAATAGAAAGATGGGATACTTATCCAGAACTCCAAAAATGCCAGCAAATAAAAATGGGTCAAATAGTAGACTGCCCTTCCACCAGGAGACACTTTTGTTAATCCTAAAGCAAGTTTTCTTTTGTAGCTTTTAGCTCAGTGCAATTAAACATTAGGGGCTTGAGATTTTGGATTTTTTTTTAAACACAAAGTTAGTTAAAAAAAATCTGAAGTGCAGCTTCAATGTATTCAAATGAATATCTCACAGTGACTTCCAGTAAATATCAAGTGATACTTGTATATTTTTGGAGCAAACCATGTGGGAAAAACTCACAAAGCTGTAGACAGTGATAAATGAGGAACAAGAACTGAGTCAAAGTTTTTAAAAGGGCCTGTCAGCTGCTGTATTAAGACACGAACTCAAAGACTGGAAACAAAGTCAAAATTAGTTGTCTTTTCTGGCACATGTCCCATGGCAGGGCTGAGTCATTGCATTTCTCTCTGTGGAATCATGCAGTGACTGGAGTGTCAGAATCGTCTTCTCTTGACCTTGATGATCATCCATACACTAGTTTTACACTGCCCATGCTCACTGTTCAACTAGTTAACCACTGATTTTATTCTCTTTTCTCCTCCATATAGATTTCTCTTGTAGTGAATACAGTATCACTCACTGATCAGTGTTAGGTTTGATTGCTTTTTCAGATTCACTTCACTGCTGGACTCACAATAACATGAGGTTAATGAAAGGATGAAATAGAATACCTTTTTATCTTTGTATGTACCTATAATTGTAGATATTTTTGTCACAGTAGCATCCATCTATTTATCATCTATCTTCATTTAGGGAAGTGCAGTATGTATCATCAACCAGTGCTCTGTTCACCCCATACTGGGGAGCAACTCAGTGTCTTTCTGAGCTGTCAGTGCTTGAATTAAACAGCTGAGTCATTCATTTAGCTCCAGTATTACTGTGTTGCCTTTTGTGGAGTTGATTGTCAGCATCATTAAACTCCCATTCATCATCTGCCTGCACCACACCCAGTGGACCTAATGGACTTCTCACAGTCCTAAGTTTCAGTCCAAAGCTTTTTAATTTCAGTGAGGAAGACTAACAACAATATTACATTGCTGTTCAGTTTTGTTCTGTTTGGCCTCTTTCAAGAAATTCATATTGTTTTTGAACAAACAGCATGACGGAAAGTGCATTCTTGTTCCTCAGTTAAAGCACTTGGCTGACCCTGTCTGACCTTCAGTCCCTTTTCTCACAGTAACATGAGGCACCTTTGACCAGAGTTGGCCTTTCAGTCTGTAGCAATACTGTACTCAAGATCCAGACAGTTTTGGCATGCAGTGAAGGAATCCCTATAATTTGGTGTGTTTTTCAGGGAGTAGTCTCACACTGCAGAATGGTCTGACTGCACCTCATCATCATCATTCAGGAAAAAAACGCTCTGGTTTGTTTGTATCTTTTTAAACCAATCACAGTCATTCTGGGCGGAAGTAATCCAGTGATTCAGAAACAGTGTTCCTTCAAAATAGTGACCGTTTGGAATATTTGCATGCATGAAGGCTAATTCACAGAAACAAACTAGCAGGACTGTTTTGTTGCTCGATCTAAATGCTCTGCAAAATGTAATATTTTCAGGGGGGTAGGTAGGTTGTTGTTGTTTCCATTGTGAAGGAGATTTTGAAAATGGTAGCTGGCTGACCTGAGCGGGCAGTGGCAGGCTTATACCTGCAATCTACATCTGGTGAGTCAGACTATTCGGAGAGATACTTTCCAACAACTGAGGTTTCTTTCAAGTTGAGAGACGTTAGATTCACAAAAACAGAAGCAGTACATCTGGGACACAACTGCTCTGCAGAAGCTCTTTTGGAGACCTTGACTTTAATAATTTGCTTCTTTCCTGGCAGCTGTTTGTTAATGTGAGCTGCAACTGTGGCTTCTTAGTTCTGATACTAGAGGATATGTCTGTCCATGGTGCATTATGAAATGCAGTCAAAAACCAGCTGTGCTTCTGACACAGTCAAAGCCATATGTGTCGAACTGCTATAACAAATCACTTAAAAAAGCTTATCTAAATGCTGGATGTCGTCTTTTTTCTCAAATTTGATGATTCCAAGATTCTCCTTTTACGTCATAAGAAACTTAAAATAACTAGGGAGTTGCAGGAAACAGAAAGCTCTGCCGTCTTAACTCCTGCTCCAGTCTCACACATGATTTACTGTGTCAAGCTTCTCCTCTCTCTTAGTCTGAAGTTTTAACATGTATTTTTATGTCCTCAATTGCTACCAGGGTAGATGCTGGTTTCATTGATTGAAATCCGAGAACCTGCTGTGGTGGCATAAAGCATGGCCATGAATTAGTTTCCACTGCAGATAGTTTGTTTACATTCAACCACTACTGAGGCTGCTTTAAAAAGAAAATGCAGCACTTTGTGACATGTGTCTTGTCTAGGATTTCAGCCTAGTTCCACCCTAAACCACATCGTCTTTGATATTATATTTTATTGGCACCCTTATTGCTGTTGTCATCCATTTAAGGAGCTGATTCAATTTGAGATGTTGAAAATCAGCAGCTTTCAAGTTTCCATAGTTTAACTGTACTTGGATAAAGAAAAGTGCTGCCACGGAGAAGTTGAGACTTTGTGCAGTTCAGTTAGAGATGTGTTAAAAGTCACACAGTATCTGTTTACTTTTGATCATTATGTCCTCTTTCTCTGGGAGGGGCAGTGTTCAGCCCTGCCCTGCAGGCTCTCCATTATACAACCAGCACAATCAGTCATGCTCATGTTTCCAAATCCTTTCAGGATAATATATTTCTTTTAATATTGGCTTTTATGTGACCTCAGGCAGCTCAGATCCATAACAATGTGAGAAATCTAAACATGGGCAGGCCTGCTGATTTTATTATTTATGATGAGGTCCCAATTACATCCAAGTGACCGCTGTCATCGTCCAAGTTGTGAAGTGCAAAGATGAACTCATGTTGTCTGCTAATAACTGTATCCTGCTGCAGCTGTTGATTCTTTATAGGAAAAAAGTATACAATGTAGCTCAAATGTCCATACCTTTGACATCTATTCAAAGAGGCTTTGGTCCCAGGCCTTTGCATTCATAGAGACTTGTTATTAGCAGCATATAAAAATAATTTCCAGATCAGTGCAGTTTTGATTGGCAAGACAATACTGAACTCAATGAGTGTCTAGTGAGTCTATGCTGGAATCACAGCAGTGGCTGCTTTCCTGCTCCACTGTTTGGCAGCGACTTTAGCAAAGGCCACTGGCATCACGGCTGTATTTTATGGTTGAAAGGGGAATGCCAACCATTTTTAAGACTTAATATACTGTTATATCTGTTTCCAGTCAGGGTGTGTGAATTTTTACTACTTCTTCTGTAAGTTAGATATGTGAGACAGAAATATGCAGGATCACTGTGATGTCTGAGGCCTCTCCAGCTGACAAGTAAGTTAACATATCTGTACTTGACCAGTCCATATGAGGAACTTTAAAGCCAATCTGTGATCTGAAACCTGCTCTGCATATAGATACACTTTTCGCCCTGAAAAAAGAAGCATTCTTTGGCTACACTTCAGCCAGTTAAATCACAGCTGGTTGGACAGATGTGCTTGACTCTGCAGTTATTTCCCGATACAGTATTGTTTGTTAAGATGCTGCTTTAACAGACTGCACATTCCTTTCAGTGTTGCAATACCACAAATGTATGAATCAAGTTTTTCCTGGGAATTTCTTGGAAAATTTCTAATGCTGGACAAAACAGAGCAGTGGATTTGTACTGCCAGGGATATTCAGTCATGCAAGTAAGATAAAAAAGAAAGATAGCAGTTTATTGCCAAAGTTTAATATGTGAATCTGAAGGCTGTCTATGGTATTTCTCCACATAATCAGAACAGACCATGCAGACATTTCTCCTCAGCCTGTTGGCAGGTGAAGCGACAGGTTGCCTCCTTTCTTCCTACTCTGTGTTATGTGGAGCCAAATGTGACCGCATGTTGGCTGCAGCACCACGAAATGTGGATTTTCTTTTACAAACAGGCTTTTGTCTCTAACTTTGTGAACTGTAATGCAGCACCAGAGCTTGGCTTTAACATGGTCAGCTATTAGACAAAATGAAAATCAATATGTGTGCTTTTTAAAATATATATCTCCAATGTGACCAGAGTTACAACCTTCTTAACAGTTTTATTTTAGTGGGAGTAATGGTGCAGCAGTTTTCTGCTCTGTGTAATTCAGTGTGGACTTAGTCTTTAATCAGGTTTCAACCTCATCTGTATTTTTCTGAATCACTTTAGCATGTGTGTTGTGTACAGTGTGACCTTAATGAGCATCCCATCCCTCAGAAGTTCAGCCGGATCAGACTGTCTCACACTGTGGCTCATTGGTCCTCTGACACCAAACACACTCTGCCTCTTCTATTGAACTTCTGCTCTGACTCCCATCAGTGTTTATCTTCCCCCTCTACCTTGGAAAAGGCCAACTCTCTCAGTCAGCAGTTTTATCTGCATCTGGCCCGATTACACACAGTGACTGATCCCGGACAAAGTGCAAACGTAAGCAGCAGAGACCAGGTGGAAATGCTGTTTAGAGAGTAATGCCCCCTTAAGCTCTGTTTAGTTTAGAATAAACCAGATATGTTTTGAATCTCTACAAGGGGTCTGGGAAAAAATCAGTCAAAATCAACCCCCACATTTGGAGCATGAGTGTGTATTGGTGCTTTTTCCCTGACTGTTTTTGGCAAAGTTCCTGAATGGACAGTCTTGGTTGCAATTATAGCCCTTTAAGTAGTTAGAAATAGAGTCTAGTAGTAGTTCTAGACCAAAAGAGTGACTCATGACAGAAATATCCCATGTGTACTCTTGGGTCTGTGTTCATTGTTTTCATATGTTTCAGACCGTGTACTGCAAATTATATATAATGTAGACTTCTTTTAAGCTCATAATTTACTGAATATTTCTTTGCTATTTTTCATGAGCCAATGAACCTGCAGAGGGTTTAGACTTTTCTTGAGCTGTGTGATAAGAGTGAGCAGGAAATTAGTTGTACTTGCTGGTACATTCAAAGAAACTGCATTCCTGGGGTTTCTGAGTTTCCGTATCGATTGAAAAGTAAAGCCAGGAAGATAAAAACAAAAGTTTGACACGTGATTGTCTTGTAATAAAAAATAACTCTTAGGTCAAAGTACAAAGTTTCCCAGAAGAGTCTGAATGCATCACTGAGGATCAGTTGCTTTCACAGCTACAGTTACTACTGTGCGACTATTATACAGTTATTGTCCAGCAAAACAAAGCTGACTCGGTGACTCAGTGATGGACTGTCGATCACAAGCAGGTTTTAAGTCTGATTTTCAAACTGTACTGACATAAACCGCTGGCAGCATCTCTCTCGATAAAAATCCTTATGGTATATGCTGGAAAATGGCTGTCGGTAGTGTAAAGGATACACGATTTGCAGTTAATGGGCTAAAACACACAAAACCACGACTTTCTGTCAGAATATCATGTGAGCAGATTTGTTGGCAGTCACACTGCACTGTGATTTCCATCAGGGATTGACTGTGTTGTGAAGTGCTGCAGTAGAAACTCTGAACTGCCTCAGCTCTGCAAAAACAGAGCTGAGTGTCTCATGACTAGTTTACCTGATGGAAATAAAAGTGACCTGCTGATGGTGTTGGGGGTGTTAGCAGGTTTCTAGTCTGGTGTTTTTATATTTGATATCTATTTTTAGACATTTGGGTCAATAATGATCACAGGTATCCATCAGTCTTGGTCGACTACAGAGTTCTGGATGGTGGTACAGCGTCAGATGTGGCTGGACAGACTAATATATGAGTGAAAGTCACACAGTGGCCACAAGTGAAGTCCAACACTGATTTGTCTTTCTGGCTTTGTGTCTTCCTCCTCAGTCTCTTTGGTTTCAGTCTGTCTCCAAGCTGATCCTTCTGAGGCTACAGTTTTCCAGGTGTTCAGGTCAATGCACAAAGCCTTCAGGTTTCTCTTACAGATTTCATTGTCGCACAGCTGTGGTTTGCCTGTGGGACATTTTCCCTGCACTAATTATCCGTAGAGGCGATCCCCGGGGTCCGTCCATTGTCCATTCACAATATGTGACCGAGCCAGCACATGTGTCTCTGTTTCAGCAGGTTAGAGCTGCTGGTGATTCCAGCTCTCTCCAGGATGGTGATGATGCACTTTGTTGTGCCCGGTAATGTTCTGGATGCATCAGAGGCAGAGATTGTGGAAGCTGCAAAGCTCTTAACGCTTAACGTGCAAAGTCCAGGCTCGCTGCCATACAGGAGTCATTGATGATAAAGTTGCTTTGTTCTCTGCCAAACCCAGTACAAACATTATGTAATGTTCATGTAAATCAGTGCATTTATAAAATCTGTCAAGCCTTGCATTGCATAAAGCAAGAGGGAGAAAAACAAAACATAAATGAATTTTATAGGCCTGAGAATCTCTTTGGGCTCGTCTATTATGACTGGAATTATCCTTAACTTGTGCTTTAATTTGTGACACATGTTTACCAAATTAGATTATTTCGGTCTCTGTACTTGGCTCTTTTTTCCTCACATAGTCTGCACTGATAGTGATATTTCCATACGATTTCTGAAAAAAGAACTCGTTTTTAGATTATCTCCGTATTTGTTTTGTGTGTCTTTGCTGTTTTGTTTTGTTTTTCAACTATTTGTGTTCATTTTTCATCTTGTTTTATTGTTTTGTGTCTTTCTGTGGTTGTTTTGTGTCACTTTATGCTGTTTTTGCGTGTCTTTGTTGTTTGTCGTTTTCTGACTGTTTTGTAGCTCTCAGTGTGTCTTTGCTGTTGTTTTGTGTCTGTTTGCACTGGTTTTTCATCGTTTTACATCAGTTTTAATCTCTTTCTGGAAATTTTGTGTTTGTTTTTCAGTTCTTCTTTATTGTTTTGTGTCCTTTTTGCAGCCATTTTGGCATCTAGTTATTTTTTAATACTGATAATAATTTAGAAATACTTATCACATCTGAATCACTGCTGCCCTTTTTTCACAGTTAACTCGTCTACAAACTGATGCACTGTGTATGATATTTTAAGGCAGCATTAGAAATCAGGTCAAGTAAACTGGTGCATGGTACCACTGCTAATGAGGGCTTATCAGATGTGGGGTCCTTCTAAAGTAGTAGTTATAAGTTGTGCCCATTCAAAAATGCTTTGGGAATTTTCGTGCTTTGTATTTAGTCCATGACCTACAGCATTAGTCCGCCCTGTAGCACTAAGAGGGCTGTGTTCTTAAGCTAGATTTAGTTTAAGAGGCTTCAGCTAACATCCAGCAGTTTGGGCTTTACTTCATTAAAAATGTCTTTTCTAATCTGCTGACGACGACCAGGAGACGTGGTTCTGTGCAAAAACTCAACCTGTTATTGGTGCAAATGTTAGCTTTACATGTTATTCCTCAGTCATTCACTCCTACTGAAGTTGTGTGATGTCTCCAGACTTTTAGTACAGGGTGATCAAGACTTCTTATTTTAGAAGAGAGGAATTTGTTCTCATAGCTTTTATCCCGATTTGGCTCAGACGCCAGAGCCAGAAACTTAATCCTAACACATGGTGGACTGTGTGTCAAACCCGGGTGTGGAAAAGGAAAAAAATGGTACAGAAGGGAGAAATGAGGGGAAAAGTGCCGCTTATGATACTGAATCAAACCCAGCCATTTCCTGTACCCCGAGCCAGAGCCGCTCAGCACTCTCCATATATGGTGATGGTATTTGCATGAAGGGGAAAGCCTGGGCTTATGGATCGGGACTGGTGTTGAAATTCCTTTGTATTTACTTCTGGGGGAAAAGGTCTGGTTCCGTTTGGGTTTCGGGTGATCTGATTATGTTTGATGATAGGAAACTAATCAGATGTCTTCTCTGAGTCTCTTTATACTTCCATTCATAACTGTTGTTGCAGGATTTGTCAAAGTATCGCAGGTTTAGTTGTTTGAGTGATGTCAGAGCTGGTTTCTGTGCTGCGTCTGTGTGCTGCTGTGCTCAGAGGGAAGTCTGTGGTTCCTTGGTGATGGTGTTGTTATGGCCACCAGAGACTCCACATTTTGCCAGATGTCCCTTGTGAGTGTGTGTGTGTGTGTGTGTGTGTGTGTGTGTGTGTGTGTGTGTGTGTGTGTGTCGAACAGCCTTGGGGCCTTTTGAATAGATTACAGCTCATTAAATAGCAGACGACCAACACAAGCTGGACTGCCTCGAACTGTGTGTGTGTAATTACGGTTAAGTGCTTCGCCTTGTGTGTGTGCAGATAAGGTAGAGCCACAAAGAGACTCCCTGTCAGCACACTGTTATTATCTCTGTCTGTTTGAATCTCTTCCTTTTTCTCTCCACACTGAAAGCGTTCCATTCTGCGCTCTAGTAACTGCTGTTTACTGTCAACATGTTGTCTCGGTCTCG
>OMNN01021495.1:448-18000 GCA_900302755.1 Chromis chromis
TTTCCCTACACGACGCTCTTCCGATCTGCATTGTTATCAGGCTTCTGCAGAGCTTGATGATGAGCTGATCATTTGAATCAGGTGTGTTGGAAGAGGGAAGCATTTAAAACATGCAGGATAGTGGCCCTCGAGGACCAGGATTGGGCACCCCTGATCTACATGGTCTTTACAAGTGGATGGAAACTTTTGTTCACAGCCATATCTTTAATTTCTAATGTAGTAAAAAAAACAAAAAAAAACAGAACACGACAAAGTCTTTAAATCAGATTGTGTTTTTTTTTATCCAGATGGTTACAAGAGACTTTGAGGATTCTGAAGCTGCATCCAGCATCAGGGTAAGTGATGTAAAATGACCTTCTGGGTTTTTGAAAGATTGCCTCGTCTTGCTTCTTTCTCTTTTTGAAAATGGAATGCTTAGCTCTGAGACTCAAATGGAAGATGAGTGGCACAAACTGGGGCCAGTTTCACCTGAGATTAGCTTGTCAAAAGGAATAAAAGTGCAGATAAAAGCAGCACCAAACCCAAAGTCATATTTCATTGCTTTCTGTTCAGCAGACATCAGTGACATTTCTGGATACCAGCCATTAAAAGGATGGAAGTCATGGAAAAATCGACAAAGAGCACTGGTTTGATTCAAGGTGATCGCTTTAGAAAAGATGACTTTATGTTTTCAAAAGTTCATTTTGAATTTGTGCGTGTTTGAGGCAAGTTACCAAATGTTCAAGTCTATTGAAACAATAATGCTGAGATCCTCTGCTAATGTGCTTTTAATGGAAACGATGAAGGACAAAACCTACAATCCTCTTTTTATGTAGTAATAGATTAAATTATTTTGAGGATTCAGCCTTGTAGCGCCACATTATGTAATAACGCTGCATTATGTAATAATGTAATACATTTTCACCTCATTATGTAATAATCTGCCGCATTTTGTAATGAAATTCTTGAACACAATACGTAATAAACTTTGCCGCATTTTGTAATAAGTTGTTACATAATGTATCAGTTATTACAAAATGCGGGTGTTGCACTTTTTTAATGAAGAAAATATAATAATTTGGTGCATTATGTAACAACTTATCACAAAATGCGACAAAGTTTATTTTTACACAAAACAGCACAAACTAGACACTAAAAAACAAAACAGAAAAAAGAAAGACGAGACACAACCAGACAAAATGTGCCAAAGATGCATTAAAATGACCAAAATGAGACACAGAATGATAAATTCAAGATGCACAACGACAGAAATAAGACACTAAATGACAAAAACAAGACAAAACAACAAAAACGAGACACAATGATACGTACAAGACGCCAAACGCAAGCTGGATAGCTCAGTGAGACTAACACCCCAGACATTGGCATGGAAGAGTGGTGGTTCAGTGGTTCAAAAACAGTGAACAGAGGAGGGAGTTGTTGGAAGATACATCCAGCATGGTGAAACATCTTTCTACAGCTGATGAGCAGAGTAAAGAGACAAAGTGTGTAGAGGCTGGAAACATGGAAAGAGTTAAATATCTATAGTATGTGGAGTTCCCATTTTGTTCCAGTACTGGTAACATCTGTGGGCACCTCAAAAAGGTTGGACATCTTAATTCCTGTTTTTTGTTTGTTTGTTTTTTTGTAGAATAATTAAAGAAATGAAGTGTTTTTCATGATTTATGATATTCTAAGTGAATGCACAGAAGACATCTCTGAGTTCTCTCTCCTCCTTCATGGTTGTTCTGTTTCCATACAGGGGCAGGACTTTATATTACAGTAAAAAAAAAAAAAAGAGCCACAGTGAGGAAAAATTGGAAAGGAGTCAAAAAAGCACACAACCTGCTTTGTGTTTAGAAGGTTAAAGCACAGAATAAGGTTCATATCAACACGGATCCTGCTGGAAAACACATTTGTCAGTCACACAGAGCTCGCAGCAGAGTATGTTTTCTATTCATCTTTTTTTTATTTTTTCCAAGGTCAAAAATAAACTTTCAAGCTGAGCTTACTGTCAGAAATGTGACAACAAAGCTCACTTTCTGCTGTTTTTCTGACTCAGCGTGTGAAAAGACTTTTAAAAGCAAACGTGAGTGTAGTTTTTTTACAACCTCGTTCTATGCAGCTGCATTTCAACACCATTATTTACCAGATATTGTGTCATAAAGTGGTAACGCTTGTTGTGTATCGCGTGCGTTTGGTGTTTTGTTTTGCTGTCATCACGTCAGATTAGCTGGAGTATCAGGCGTAACACTCCTCGTTCCTATCGCGGGCTGAAAACAGTGTTTACTTTTGGAGGAGAAATGAGATGTTTTATTCATTTTTCATTCATTCATCTCAGCTATCAGAAACTCTGCTTCACGACTCTCCTCTTTCCGTGCTCTTACTTATCCATTGTCATTACCGTTATTGCCTTCTTCGTCATAATCACTGTCATAGTCGACTCGTCATGATTACTGCCATCGCCATCAACGCCACCTCCGCAATCATCACGGGGAAATGAAAACCTCCGAACAATTTGCTGCAGATTCAATCTTAAAACCCAAAGTGTCATTTTGAACACATCTTACTGCAGATGACACACATTTGTCTTTATCTTCGCTCTGCAGGTGTTTCCTCTCTGCTGCATCATGATTCCACCACGGATCAGATTTTCCCCTGCGAGTGGCATCGTCATCAGCTCAAAAACGTTTCATCATGTCTTCTTGCTACTAACATTGGAACTGCAATAAAACCACACACAAAACTACAACAACTTTCTGGTCCACCCAAAAGACCAGATCGAGGGAGGAAAAAAAAGTGCAATGTCATCTACGAAATACCATGCAACTCTTGCAATAACACATAGATCGGGGAGACAGGAAGACCGTTTTACACGAGGAAAAAAGAACGTCAGAAAGAATGCGAAAAGGAAACAGCAACACGACTCACGAGATCACAAAAAGAATCAAATCTCAATATCGGACCACTGTAAAAGAAACAAACACGTTACGGACTGGGACGGGGCAAGAGTCATCGGAGGTGAACAAAACAAACACAAACGTTGGATCAAGGAGGCCGTGGAGATCAGGAAGCGTGCGGAGAAGACCATGAACAGGGACGAGTGGGGCTATATGCAGGGGCGGACTGACCATAGACTTCACCGGGCATTTTCCCGGTGGGCCGGTCCCAAAATGGGCTGGTGCTCTTGGTTTTATTTTTTTATTTTCTGGAATGGAATCATCCATCGGCCCATCACAGGCGCATCAGTGGTACATGAGTCACACGCATGGTCAGCCCCCCCTGCCCCTTCCATCCTCCCCCAAAATGGGCCAAACCAGCCTATTTACTTCTTTATTTTCTGCGCAGCCCTTGCTCTGGATTGGAATCATCCAGCGCTGGTCCGACCCAGTACGGCGCCCCCTAAGTTTACAATTATCATACTATAGCGAGCGGCGTGGTCGGAAAACGCTTGAGCCAGAGCTTTTTGCCATTTATACACCCTCAGATATTTTTATCTGACATTTAGAACGCTGAACATCGGCAGGTATCCATCAACCCAGCTACCCTCCTCACTCATGGTAGCAAAAACATTCATAACCCCGAATTCCCATGGTGCATTGCAGCACGACAGTTCAGTCATTGGACTGGCTCTGTGATCGCTACAACAAGCTTACAAAAGAAATCTAATAGCATTGCTTTGTAGTAATGATAACTGGGCGTTGCTTTACATTTTAATCCATGTGAGCTTTTCCATTTTAAGAGTTAACAGTAATAACTAGTTTTAATATTGTAGCGATTGAAAAGCGGGTTGCAAGTACGGGACTGTTGTGCTGCAATGCATTATGGGAGTTCGGGGTTATTAACAGTGTTGTCAGCACCATGAGTGTGGGGTGGAGTGGGCTTGATGGCTACCTGCCACATACCACCTGTCGGGGGTGCGTGCGTTCTGTGGGCCGGTCCAAACAAAACAATGCCCGGGCTGAATTGTTGTCCCAGTCCGCCCCTGCACTCCTGGGACACCTTACTACGGAAAAAGTAGGTGCCGGCTGTCAAGATCTGCCGGCTGACAGGCAACATCTACTCTTTTCACTACATGTCTGAACAGAGAACCAAAAACACGTCGACAGCATCATCATGTCGCATATTCTGGCACGTGTCGGGGAAATATTTTTCAGGGTTCACCTCGTATAGAAATACCGCAAATCCATTGGTGTCTCAGGAGAATTTCATTAAACTGAATCTTGGATGTGAAATATAAATATACACTTAATCTACTGGCAGCTCTTTGTGCGTCCTTGACCCTGGAGATGTGTGTGTGTGCATTTTAAAGTGAGCTCTCTGTGCGCTCACACTCTCTACTGGATGTGCTAACCTTGGTTAATATTTCTCTTTTAGATTGTATTTTCCAACTGTGCATCTGCGAAACAGTGTCAGGTGTGTTTAGGGTGTAACCTCTTACAGTTACTGGAAGGTCAGCGAAGCTTTGGACTTCTTACGTGATAAAGGGTTGCACATGGAGTTCTAATAAGAGTACCTCAGCATCTAGAGAGTTTGGAGGGTTTGCATCTTTAATGACAATGCATCAGAGTTTAGGCGATCCATAGCAGCGCTGCCTTGCTTTGTATAAAATGCAGGCAAAAGCTGTAAACCCCTGAGCAAAATGTACTCTCTAAGGCCTTGTCCACACGTAGAAGGGTATCTCACAAAACTAAGATATTTCTCTACGGTTTAGCCCGTCATCCACACGAAAGCGCAGATTTACGGCATTAAAAACGATTCTTTTAAAAACCTCCGACCAAAGTGAAGATTTACGAATACTCCTTTTATGCGTCACTGCCTGCGACAAAATATGTTCTTATGTCACATATGCAACCTGTGTTTACATTCGGAAACAGTCTGGATGTGCTTAAAAACGCACTTCTGCGGTTAGGTGTGGATGAAAGACGAGGTGGTGTGAACGTAAGTTTTTTTCTAGAGTTTTCTTCTCAGTCTAATCTGTGGAAACACTGCCTGCAGTTAATCTTAAAATGCACCAAATTACCTAAACTAAAGCTAAACCAAGTCAACTGGAAGCCACGCAGGAACCTGTCCAGAAAAATCTGAAACCAGTTAAAAACCTGTCCAAAAACCAAGTTCCAAACCCGTTTAACACCAAGTCAAAAATTAGTCCCAAAAACAAAACTACATTAAAACCAACCAAAAACTAGGTTTAATGTCAATCTACCTAAAAGTACAAACCCAGTCTAAAACCAGACCATAATCCAGATGGAATCCAGTTTAAAACCAGTCCAAAACCAGGTCTACAATCAAACTAAATACAGTCTAAAACCTGTCCAAAACCAGGTCTACAATCAAGCTAAATCAAGTCTAAAACCTGTCCAAGTTCCTAACTAATGGAAACCAAGTCAGAAATCCTTTTTAAACAAGCCCCAAACCAGTCTAAAACCAGTCCAAATCCTAATCTCAAACCATTCCAAACCCAAGTTTAAAACCAGTTGAAATCCTGGTCGAAACTAAGTCCTAAACCAGTCTGAAAACCAGTCCAAAACCAGCCCAAAGCAAAGTGTCAAAGCAACTTTGAAGACACCTTTGTTGCCAGATTCCCCAGCACCTACATGACTGTTTATTTGGACAGAACTAAAACACAATCAACTGGAGACTGAAGATGAAGAAGCTGCTACATGCTGCAAAGACAGTCTGACAGACTGCAGTTAGACCCAAAAACAACAGGATCTGGTACAAACACTTTATTTTCAGTGATTCTTTTTAACAAGACATGTAGAATAAAGTGAATTTGATCAAATATCACAATTGTCAGCTTAGAATTTGGTTATTGGATCCAATGGAAAAGGTTAGAAGCACCAGCGCAACCAGTGTTTAAAGTCAGTCTGGAGCCTGAGACACAGTTCAGACCTCAAATGTAGATCACAGACATGTTTCTGAAACGTTAAGGACATTTAACCACAACAGCAGGGTTTGTCTCTGAGCTCAGTGTTCAGAGCTCTGAGGCTATAAAGCCACTTTCTGACTGACTTCAGCACAGCTTTAAAAAAAATAAAGGCCCCTTTATTGTTTGATTGCGGTCAGTCTTGCGGTGCAGCAGGTCGTCGGCTGGAGAAATTGAACCTGAGCTCCACGTTTGGCACAATGCAACACAAACACATCAAAGGACAGAGGTAGATTACACCAGTTTACTACTGTGTAACAAATAAAAACGATGGCTGCAGTACAATCTTGTTTAAAGAGTGTATTAGCGTGAGATAAGACTTCAAACCCATGAATATGTCCCTCAGACTGGACTTCTGGGATCATATTCCATCTTTTTTAAACTGCAAATCCTAAAGAGGGCTCGGGAGAGTCAGCTTTGAGGTTGCAGATGGACATTTTGATGTTTCATGTGGTGGTCTAATCCCTGGAGAAATCTTCTCCTCCAGTGATAACACATCACACACATGCACAAACTGAAAAGATGTTAATACAGGTTCAAAGCACTGAGAGCTCATCACCAACACACACCACTAGGTCAGGGAGTCATGCTCATCTGGACTTTTTTCTTTTTTTTTAAAAACTCGGGATGCATTGTTCCGGAAGAAAGCCTGTTTATAATCTGGTGAATAATATTCACTAGGTCAGATAAAAGCAGCCCTGAGGCGGAAACCAAAAAAAAAAAAAAAAGGTTTCACGTTTATTTAATTATTTAACCTTCATTAAACCAGAAAAAAAGGTCATTCGGGGACAAATCTTTATTCAGAATAAATAATTCAGGGAGCTTAAATTCATTAAAAGCACACTCTCATGTTGCGTCGAAAGCTTTTTATTAAGTCGTCTATTATTAGGAAGCTCCATTTGCATTTTTGACTCGTGTGTGTTTCCTTTAACAGTGTTTCTAAATTGTCTTAATCACCATCTGGGATTTCTTTTCCACCTTTTATTTTATGTCTTGTTTGTGTTTATTTCTGGAAGGAGTCCAGCTTTATTCCCACACTGACATGAGGAATCTGGTAGAAATAAAGAACTCCTAACCATCAGGGTCCCATTCGTTTAGCGGCTCTGCTGCAGTAGCTCGTCGCCGTTAATATAGCGCATAAGACAATATGATTGTGGAGATTGATTGTGCTGCAGGACAACATGCCTCCTCAGCAAACCGAGGCTTTATGAATAAATAAAGAGACAGCAGAGAGATTATTGTTGCAGGAATTCTCACCAGACTGTCCGGATAACGTGCTAAAACAGAAGAGAAAAAAGGATGGTGTTTTCTTCTTTTCTGTCCGCCTGACTGACACCCAGCTAACCCAACATAGTCCACTTTAATAAAGTCCAAACCAGCAGCACAGAACAGACACTCGGAGGCCTGAAGGTGGGTCCTGGAGGGCTTTAAGATGCTGCTCTCGCCTCGGGGGGATTCAACAAGGACGGTACTCTCAGAAGAGAGTTCAGAGAACTCAGCTGCAGCACACAACTGCCATTTTTATTCTGTATTTCTGAAATCCTTTGGGAATCTAACCCATGTTTCATTTTTAATGGCTGCACCAGCAAGCGAAGACAACATGAATTAAATAGCAGACAATAGAATCTGTAGGTGGAATGTCGAGACAGTGTTTATGTTGTATTTTTGAGGGATCGTGAGGATGCCTAAGGTATGGACAAACAGAAACTGCACTGGAGGACAGGGCTGAGCGGTGTGGCCGAAAGACCTTTTTTTTTTTTATCACTGTTGCTCATTTTTTACTACAATATAAAGTCTTGCACCTCTATGGAAACAGAACAACCATGAGGAAGGAGAGAGAAGTCAGAAATGTCTGTCCACATACTATAGATATTTAACTATTCACATTTTTCCCAGCCTCTACAACCTTTTCCTCTCTACTCTGCACATCAGCTGTAGAAAGATGTTTCACCATGCTGGATGTATCTTCCAACAACTTGCTCCTCTGTTCACTGTTTCTGAGCCATGCTGCATTTATTTTATTGATCCAGTAGGTTTGATTTTACTCTCAGCCTCTCTTGTCGTCTCATCTCTGCTCTGTGGAAACACTGCAAGTCATCTTATAATTAGCTGAACTGAACTAAAACTGAACCAAGTCTAAAACCAGCCCCAAAGCCACTCCGAAACCTGTCCAGAACCAAATCTGAAACCAGTTTAAAACCTGTCCAAAAAAACAAGTTCCAAACCTAAAACCAAAACAAACCAAAACAAACCAAAAACTAGGTTTAATGTCAATCTACCAAAAAGTACAAACCCATTCTAAAACCAGACCATAATCCAGATGGAATCAAGTTTAAAACCTGTCCAAAACCAAGTCTACAGTCAAACTAAATACAGTCTAAAACCTGTCCAAAATACAAGTTCCTAACCAGTTGAAAACCAAGTCAGAATTCCTTCTTAAACAAGCCCAAAACCAGTCTAAAACCAGTCCATATCCCAATCTGAAACTGTTCCAAACCCAAGTTTAAAACCAGATGAAAATCCTGGTCTAAAACTCCAAAACCAAGTCTAAAATCAAATTAAATTAAGGGTATAACCAGCCCAAAACCCCATTTGGAATCCAGTCTAAAACCAGACCAAATCCAAGTTCAAAACCAGTTCAAAACCAGGTCTACAATCAAGCTACATCAAGTCTAAAACCTGTCCAAAATCCAAGTTCCTAACTAGTTCAAAACCAAGTCAGAAATCCTTCTTAAACAAGCCCAAAGCCAGTCTAAAACCAGTTCAAATACCAATCTGAAACCATTCCAAACCTAGGTTTAACACCAGTTGAAAATCCTGGTCTAAAACTAAGTCCTAAACCAAGTCTAAAATCAAACTAAACTAAGTGCAAAACCTGCCCAAAACCCCATTTGGAATCGAGTCTAAAACCAGACCAAATCTAAGTTCCAAACTAGTTCAAAACCAAGTCAGAAATCCTTCTTAATTGAGCCCCAAACTAGTCTAAAACCATAAGTCCCAATCTGAAACCATTCCAAACCTAAGTCCTAAACCAGTCTGAAAACCAATCCAAAACCAGCCCAAAGCAAAGTGTCAAAGCAGCTTTGAAGACACCTTTGTTGCCAGATCCCCCAGCACCTACATGACTGTTTATTTGGACAGAACACAATCAACTGGAGACTGAAGATGAAGAAGCTGCAGAGACAGTCTGACAGATTAAAAAACAAAAACAGCCTTTTAGAGCTGCATATAAACTTTTTTTCCCCCTGATCTGATGCCTCTATGATTGTTGGGGTTGGGCTAAAGCAGGGCAGAGGGCACCGGCTGACTCTTTAAAATGCTTCGGTGAAGTGCAGTTGGGTGACAAGCTGAGAGTCTCGGATGATGGCTGCTGGTACTCAGGGAGGCTCTCCAGCTGATTCTCTTCAGGCTTGGCAGGCCGACGCTGTGGGACTTGGTAAATACTCGGCTCAGGAAGCTGACACTCCGGGGCTTTAGGCACCCGGGACCTGTGCTGCCGAGGATGCTGGGAAACATTCAGAAGGCTGGGGCTGGGCGGTGACGATGTAGCCGTGGGTTAAGGTGTGAAGGATTTTTAATGTGTAGGGAGAAAGCTGACTGGACAGATACGCTGGAAACATATGCAGGCCTTAAGTTGACAACACACAGCTTCTAACTTTTCTTTTTCTAGTTTTTCTAAGTAGTAATACTTTTATCGCAACTATAAATTACCCAGGACATGAAATAATCAACACCACTTAGAGAATAATATATAATAATACTAAGTTCATGCAAATTATAACCACAACAGGGGTCTGCCTCAGAGTGGAGGTGGGAGCTGATGAAAACAAAAAACCTCAACCATAGGAATCCTAATTTAAATCACAAAGCAAATCTCAGTGCTCCGAGGCAACGTTTAACATCGGCTTGTATTAAGTGGTTTTGTTTCTTACTGAACTGGTAGAAATTATGCCAACTGAAAGTCCTGCTCTGGGACACACTGAATCTAAAGAAGAACTGCAGTGAGTTTCACAAGACGCTTCAAAATAAACCAAGTCTAAAACCAGCCCCAGATCTGGTTCAAAACCAGTCTAAAACCAAGTCTAAAACCAGCCCCAGATCTGGTTCAAAACCTGTCTAAAAACAGCCCAAAACCAGTTTCCAAACCAGTCTAACAGAAAGTCTAAAATTAACATAAAACCAGTCTGAAACTTGTACAAAACCAGTCTAAACCAAGTCTAAAACCAGCCCCAAATCTGGTTCAAAACCAGTCTTACAAAAAGTTCAATATCAATCTAGGAAAAAGTTCAAAGCCAGTCAAAAAACAGTTTCCAAATTAACACAAAACCTTAAACTTGTACACAACTAGTCTGAAGCAAGTACAAAACCAGCCTAAAACCCATACAAAACAGGTCTAAAACCAGTCCTAATCTGAAGTCAGTCTAAAACCTGTCCCAAAACAAGCTCCAGACCAGTCCAAACTCCATCTAGAAACAAGTTCCACAACAGTCTAAAATTTGTTCAAAACCAAGTTCCAAGCCTGTCACAAATCAGTCTAAAACTAAGTCTAAACTCCATCCAAAACCCAGTTCCAAACCACTCCAAAACACAGTCTAAAATGAGTCTTAAACCAAGTCTTAAACCGCTTCAAAACCTGTCCAAAAAGGTTCTAAACTTGTTCAAAACCAAGTCAAAAATCCCACTAAAACAAAGTTCGAACCTGTCTAAAACTAGCCCTAACCCAAGTTTAAATCCAGTCAAAACTTAGATATAAAACTAAGTCCAAAACCAAGCCTAAAACTAAGTTTGAAACCAGGTCTAAAGACTGTCCAAAAGCAAGTTCCAAATCAGTGCAAAATGAAGTAAGAAATCTCTCAAATCAGTCCAAAACCAGTCCCAAAGCCCTTCCAAAACCAAGTTCTAAAGCAATCCAAAACCAAACTCACAACCAGTTGAAAACCAAAGTCTGAAAACCAAAAGTCCTGATCTCCTAATTGAATGTACTGAAGAAACGTGGAAAGTTCTCCAAGATGCGGAATAAACCACCAAGTACCTTAAGAACCTGTTTAAAAGATTCAGGTTGGAAGAAGTTTCTTGATTAGAAATTGACACTAAGAAGGCAAATATGAATAAAGAGAGAAACGTTTCACTAGTCCTTTTGAAAAGAAAAGAGGCTGAAGTGAAGGTATAAACACTTAATCATGGTTTAACTGAGGATTTTATCTGTAATCCAGTTAGTAGGTCAGTCGTAGTCACGTTTCCTTCCTTCTCCACTGGGACTGTCTTGTTTTATGCATTTCCCTGGTGACTGTCTGCTCTTCCCGCTTTCTTTCTCTGTTACTTTCCAATCTTTTTCCTCTTGACTTTCCTCTGTCTGTGTTTTTGACATAGTTTGTACAGATTACATGAAAAGGCGAAAGACATGAGACAGACTGAATCCGTAGAAGTCTGAAACTAGTTTAAATCAGTCCAGAACCTGTGTAAAACCAGTAAAACCAGCACCAAACCTGCCCAGAACCAAGTTCCAAAGCTATCCAAAACCCAGTTAGAAATTAGTTTTACACCTTGTCAAAAACCAGCCCAAAACCTGTCTAAAACCTACAGTAGTTCCAAACCAGACCAAAGCTAAGTCTAAAACCAGTTTAAAACCTTTCCAAAATTAAGTTCCAAACTATTCCAACCCCAGTCTGAAACCAGTCGAATGTCAAGTCTGAAACCAAGACTGAAACCAGTCTAAAAGTTGTTCAAATCCTGGTCTGAAGTCTGTCTGAAACCGACCCTTAAACCACTTTGGCTAATCCAAAAACCAAGTTCCAAACCAGTTTAAAGTCAGAAATCACTTTAAAACAAGTCCTGTCCAAAATCAGGTTCGAAACCAGTCTGAAATCAAGTCAAAAACCAAGTTCCAAATAGTCCAAAACCCCAGTCTGCAACTAGTCTAAAAACAAATCCAAAACAAAGTCCAAAAACAATCTAAAAAAAAAGTCTGAAATCAACATGAAACCAGTCCAAAAACTGGTCTCTGAAACCACTTTAAACCTGTCCAAAACCAAGACCTAAACTTACCCAAAACCAAGTCTCTGAAACAAACCCAAAATCTGTCTAAAACTAGTCCACAAGCTGTCCTAAACCTGGTCTGAAACCAGTAAAACCAGCCTCAAACCTGTCCAGAACAAAGTTTCAAAGTTATCCAAGTCTGAAACCAAGTCCAAAACCAAGACTTAAACCAGTTTAAAACCAATCTGAAACCTCTCTAAAATGTGTCCAATAACAAGTTCCAAACTGTCCAAAACTCCAGTATGAAACCAGTCTAAAACCAAGTCCAAAGCCAACTCCGAAACCAGTCTGAAACCAAGTCCAAAACCAAGTCAGAAACCAGTCTAAAACCAAGTCCAAAGCCAAGTCTAAAACCAGTCTGAAACCTTTCTTAATACCAGTCTAAAACATGTCCAATAACAAGTTCCAAACTGTCCAAAACTCCGGTATGAAACCAGTCTAAAACCAAGGCTGAAACCAGTCTAAAATCAAGTCCAAAACCAAGTCTTAAACCAGTCTAAAACCAATCTGAAACCTCTCTAAAATGTGTCCAATAACAAGTTCCAAACTGTCCAAAACTCCGGTATGAAACCAGTCTAAAACCAAGTCCAAAGCCAAGTCAGAAACCAGTCTAAAACCAAGTCCAAAACCAAGTCTTAAACCAGTCTAAAACCAATCTGAAACCTCTCTTAATACCAGTCTAAAATGTTTCCAATAACAAGTTCCAAACTGTCCAAAACTCCAGTATGAAACCAGTCTAAAACCAAGTCCAAAGCCAAGTCTGAAACCAAGTCTGACATTAGTATAAAAACCCATCCAAAAACCAATTCCAAACCAGTCTACAACCCCCTATGAAACCGCTTGAAACGCCTTAACCCTCTTTAAAACCTGTCCACAACCAGGTTCCAGACCAGTTCAAAACCTCGTCAGAAATCTCTCTAAAACAGGCCCCAGATCAGTCTAAAACCCTTCCAGGCCCCAGTTTTAAATCATGGTTTAACCGAGGATTCTTTGTGTAATCCAGTTAGTAGGTCAGTCGTGGTCACGTTTCCTTCCTTCTCCACTGGGACTGTCTTGTTTTCTAGCTATTCCCTGATGACTGTCTGCTCTCCCTGCTTTCTTTCTCTCTGCCATTTTCCAGCCTTTTTCCCTCCCATCTCTACCTCCGTCTGGGTTTCTGCCTCTCGAGTCTCTCCCTTTGCTATCAGCCACACTCCCCCGCCTTCCTCCATCTCCTCGGCTAAACCTGCCTTGTCCTCTCTGACTCCCCAGCGATTCTCCTCAATCCCTGCCTCCTGCTCTAAGCCTGGATCATTTCCTTTCTGTCAGCCTTCCCCAGACTCTCTTCTCTATTTCCCCCCAGCTTTCTCTCTTTCCTTTTCCCCCCACTGGACTCGTCCTCTCTTCTCCCATTCCCCATCACTTCATTATTTCACCTCACCTCAACCATCCTCCTTCCATCCAAGAATCCCTTTTTCCTTTTCCTGTTTTCCTTGAGCATCCTCCTCACTGTCCATTTCTGTCCCAGTATCTCCTTCCTCCAATCCTCTGTTACCACCTTTTCTTCTGTGAGTGCCACGTTAATAATTCATGCCGTCTCTAATCTTAAGTTGTAAATAGTTAATCAGGAGCAGGGCCGGGTGACACCTCCTTTCGGCTCATCTCTCCCATTTTAATGTGAACCGCTGCCCACATTGCTTTCTGTCTGCATGATGCTGACACACCTGCTTCCCTCTGGTGTTCTGCAGATTTTCAGCACAGTTTTTTTTTTAATTCAGTCATTTTCTGTTGCGTTCTGGTCTTCTGTCTCCTCCTGTGTCTATTTGACCTTATTTCCACCTACAACAGAGACTCCAATGCATGTTTCTTCTACAAAGAATTAGTTGTGTTGTTTTATGCTATTTTACTGAGCAGGTTACACTGAAATTATATTTGTTAACTCCATATTTATTGCTTTAATAGAAGATATATTGAGAGGAACACTATGTACTATTGCATCAGAGAAGCCTTGCTATTTTGCTAGGTTTAAAATGTTGAATTGTACAACAAAATATATTTTCATACCCTTTTTGACCTGTCAGCGCCTTCAAGGATGTTGCCTTTTACTGTAACTTGCTTAGAGGCTTAGAGTTGGAAATAAACTGACACAAAATAACACACTTAAGGCTGTAGACATTGGTAAAGTCAATGTTTAGTCTTTGCTATGCAGGGGAGTCAGCATGCAACCAAAACCAGTCTAGATTTCATGTGAAACCTGTCTAAAACCAGACTACAACTCGTACAGAGCTAGTCGAAATCCAACCCAACACTAAACTAGTCTGTAACCAGTCTAAAACCAGGTTCAAAGCCTGTTTAACAAAAAATCCAAAACAAGTGCAAACCAGACCAAAGTTAAGTGGAAAACCAGTTTAAAACCTGATCAAAACCTTGTTCCAAACTAGTCAAAAATCCAGTCAGAAACCTGTCTGCAACCAGCCTAAACCCAGGTTCAAATCCAGTCTATCAAAAAGTCCAAAACCAGTCTAAAATCAGACCAAAACTAAGTATCAAACCAGTTTAAAACCTGACCAAAACCGAACTCCAAAACTAGTAAAAAAAAAAACGTCAGAAAGCTTTCTGCAACCAGCCCAAACCCAGGTTCAAATCCAGTCTAACAAAAAGTCCAAAACCAGTCTAAAATCAGACCAAAACCAGTCTGAAATCCATAAAATTCAGTCTACAACCCGCCCAAAACAAGATTCAAAACATGTTTAACTAAAAACTAGTCTAGAAGCAGACCAAAGCTAAGTAGAAAACCAGTTTAAAACCTGACCAAAACCTAGATCCAAACTAGTCAAAAATCCAGTCAGAAACCTGTCTGCAACCAGCCTGAACCCAGGTTCAAATCCAGTCTAACAAAAAGTCCAAAACCACTCTAAACCAGTCTGAAACCAGTCTAAAATCAGTTCAAAAACTGGTCTGAAATACCGGTCTGAAATCCATAAAATCCAGTCTACAACCCACCCAAAACCAGGTTTAAAACATGTTTACCAAAAAACTCCAAAACCAGTATAGAACCAGACCAAAGCTAAGTATAAAATCAGTTAAAAAGCTGACCAAAACCTAGTTCCAAACTAGTCAAAAATCAACCAGCCCAAACCCATTTTCAACAAAAAAGTCCAAAACCAGTCTGAAATCCATAATGTCCTAGTCTAAAACCAGTCCAAATCCAGTCTAAAACCAGTCTACAACAAGCCCTAAACCACGTTCAAACCAGTCTAATAAGTCCAACACCAGACGAAAGCTAAGTCTAACTAGTATAAAACCTGTCCAAAACCAAGTTTCAAACTAGTCAAAAAATCCAGTCAGAAACCAGTTTTAAAAACATCCAATACCAATTCGAAAACCAACCCAAACCAAATCTGAAACCAGTTTACACCTGTCCAAAACCAAGGATGTCGACACATCATAGAGTATTTCTGTTGAGGGCAGCGTCAACATAACATACTGTATACAATAAACAATAAATACTACATACAATAAATTCTGTGTTCCAACAGCCAAACCATAGAGTTACCACAAAAAGATTTAACGTGTCCAACACATAGTTTGTCAAAAATATCAAGGTGTCCGACTACATCTGGTCATATCTTGTAGCTTAAAAGCCAGCATTGGTTTCTGGCCATTCAGAGTTTATATTTAGATCGACCGAGTAAACACAGGTTTGAACCGTAGAGACTGCACAGACAGATGGCAGCTTATTTCCATAATTCCAACTGCGACGGACATATGGGCAAAACAGTGTAAATTAAAGTGCAATACCACGATGAAGTAATACGTCCCAACTGTATGCAGACTACATGCGACAGTAGAGACTTCGTGATGGCAGCTGCAGTACATAAAGAAAATGTTTCTTACCAGATGCTGCCTTCTTTTCACTGCTTTCTGCTCAGTCATTTCCTGAATGGATCGCCATGTTGGACAGCTAAGTGAATCTCCTGAATGTGCATTTATTTCCACTGCAGCTCCCATTTTTCTTAACCTGGAGAAGAAAGAAAAATATGTTATTTAAATCGCAAAATCAGACGTGAGATGTGATTAATTTGTGGTTTGATATTGCTGATTTGAAGAGGATCGAAAAACAGATGTCTGCGGTTGTTACTAGAGGTTTTTCCTGCATAGAAGAGTTTTTGGTACCACAAAGAGGTTGGCGCCAACGGGAAATCACCAGCACAAAAACTATTGATTTACTCAAGCATAATACACATTTTTGTTCATAAAATGGTTAAAAAATACATAGATTTCTGTTATATAAGGAGATACAGACTCATTGCCTTTACTATACATGGAACGGTCATGCCTGGATCATCACCTGGTTACACCCGGCATTGAAAGGTTCCATCCATTTTTAATGTGTTTTGTGTTTGTGATTCACTTGGAGGTGTCAACTAAATTGTGTTAAGATATGAAGCCATTTACTTCTACCTCTCCTTAAGTCCCATCACAATTAGGTAGACTCCCAGCTTTACAAGCCAAACGAGGAACTAATAGAGGTGCAGCTGCTTTCTTTCCATGTAAATGATCCTCAGAGAAAGTTTGAAGTTCTAGAAACTCTGTTTTGCTCTAATCTGTCAATCACAGACGCAGAGAGAGTCTTCTTCCTGAAGGGGGCGGAGACAACAGCAGCTCAGTTGCTTTTATATCCACAGACAGACTAGGAGTTATACAGTCGTCCTGACATCAACCATCTTTAGCCCCTTTTCGACCGGAGGAACTATCCCCCGGAACTATGGTCTTTTTGAGGAACTACATGCGGTTCGACCAGATTTACCAGGTAAAGTTGTAGTTCCGGGTAAATAATCTACCCCGAAAAAAGTACCTACTAGCGGTTGTGTACTTTCTGAAGGTCCAGGGACTTTTGAGGCGGGGCCAGCAGCGCCTGCAGATCTGATCATCTGATTGGCCAGGCTCTCAAAGCGTAGTAACGTCTGATTGGCCAGGCTCTCAAAGCGGCTGTGGCAAAATATAGCAAGCGCCATGTTTAAAGAGTGCAGCTGCAAGCGAGTTGTTTCCATTCTTTATCGTGCTGTGAAGAAAGATTCTAGAAGATATGGACTCTGGAAAGAAAACGTCTGACCGCTGGACCGACGAGGAGGTGCAGGCCTTGCTGACCGTCTATGGAGGACGATATTCAGCGGGAGTTGGAGACGGCGACCCGGAACCAGAAGATTTAGGGGAAAATGTCCTGTGTTTGGCCGACATGGGCGTCTTCCACAGCGGCAAACAGGTCCGGGAGAAAATGAAAAAGTTAAAGCAGGACTATAAAAAAAATGAAGGACCACAACAACAAGAGTGGCTCCGACCGCAGAACCAGGAAGTGGTTCGACCGGCTGGACGCACTCCTGGGACGACATGGGCAACAGGAACTTTTTAGTTCCTTAAAAAAAAGCCCCAGAAACTATTTAGTTCCGGGGTATGTCGGTCGAAAAGGGGCTTTTGTGATATTTCTAGCTGAAAATTGGAGAAAAAAGAAAGACACTGAGAACATATGAGACTTTGGATAATTTGCTAAAAAGGGGCTAAAATGGGCCCCTTAATACGAAACGACATGCAGTAAGAATAAAGAGAATTATGCCGAAATTGCCCCGAC
>OMNN01021495.1:18020-30298 GCA_900302755.1 Chromis chromis
TGATCCTCAGAGAAAGTTTGAAGTTCTAGAAACTCTGTTTTGCTCTAATCTGTCAATCACAGCTGCAGAGAGAGTCTTCTTCCTGAAGGGGGTGGAGACAACAGCAGCTCAGTTGCTTTTATATCCACAGACAGACACTAGGAGTTATACAGTCGTGCTGACATCAACCATCTTTGTGATATTTTGAGCTGAAAATTGGAGAGAAAAAAGACACACTGAGAACATATGAGACTTTGGATAATTTGCTAAAAAAGGGGCTAAAATGGGCCCCTTAATACGAAACGACATCCAGTAAGAATAAAGAGAATTATGCCGAAATTGCCCCGACAGTATCAATGAGTCGTATTTTATGTCTTTGTGGTTCAGGCTGAGATTTTGTTCTGTAAGTAGGAAGCGGCAAATCTTAAATGTAGTTCATGTCAGTGCTGCCCCAGATCTGTTTCCATATCTGAGAATAAAACAATCCAGAGGAAGGACAAAAAATCATCTGTCAAAAGTAAATTGCGACTGGAATAACTGGGTTTTCTTTGTGCAGAATTAGTCTGACAATCAGGGGAACCTTAATCTTCACTAAAGTACGGCAGGCAATCTGGAATTCATCCTTCAGCGGTTACGGCCACGCTGGATTTAAATCAGTGAAGATCTCCACACACACACACACATCAGCACCAGATGCCTCCAGGTGATGTTAGTCCCGAGCAAGACAAGGCCTTTTTCTGTGGAGAATGAATCACCAGTCGGCTCTTTCTCTTTCACATCCTGCTGAGGCTGCAGGAAGCTAAATATGTAAAGACAACAGCGCTGATATAATGACAGGCCGGGAAGAAATTACAAGCTGGAGGGTAAAACTGGGTCCACAGAATCCGACAAGTTGCACAGCTTTTCCCTTTTATTAAATTACTGAGCTCTACATGTTTTTATGCTCATCCTTCTCCCCCAACTCCTGCATCTTGTTTTTTTTTTTTCTGCGTTTGAATGTCAGCAGGGGGCTGAATCACCCATTTGCTCAGTATCTCTGCTGCATCTACAAACCTGCGCGTTTCAATCTGCCTTCGCCCTCGCAGTCTAATGAATTCAAATCCAAATATGTTTCACAGGCGCCGGAGGACACGCGAAAACCTGTTGCAGAAGCGATATAGTCTATCAGCTGAGGTGATGTTTCCCCCAGACAGCTTGACATTTACATTTCAGGGCATCTAGCTGTCTGCGGTGACTAACAGCGAGAGCGGCAGAGGAATCCACGACTCCACACGCTGAGGAATATCACACGTTTACGGCTTAAAGCAAGGAAAATTTCCAGCCACAGAAGCGTTCAGCGCCTGAAATGTGTTCGGGGGGGGGTTTAGGAGGGAAAATGAAGGGCGGTATTCTCAACCTTTTTTTGTCAGATAAGGTGCTCATTCATCCGTATCATGTTCCAAATGTGTTTGACTGGGGAGATAAAGCTACGGTGATATGCAGCAGGTCATATTAACCCCTAAATAACACTACATCTGGGTAGAACTTGGACAAAATACACCCCAGAAGGCAGGTTTAGACCCTGGGTGAATCCAGATTATATCCCCTTCTGTATCCAGTAAAATGAAAAAAACATCAGTGCTTCCATCCTGACTTCCTCGGAACAAAAACTTTAGTATATTTATTAAAATCATGCAAAGTTTTACTTTCAAACTATGAATATTTTCAAGGTTACAGGCCCTTAAAGTACATAGAGGTACTTTTTAAAGGACTTTTTCCATCATTTCTGAGCCTCATAACTTCATCAGTACAGCAGAGAGACACATGACATGTCCAGGGCTTAAAAACAGATTTGATTTCTGTTGAAAACTGACACCAAATCGGTTTTACATCCACTCCAGGTGTCTCAAAGCACTGCTGTGTTCTAACGTTTATCATCTTTATGCTAATGCTGCTAACCTTTAGAAGCTACTGATGCCAGCAGAGTGCAGTCATTACATTAACCCTAAACCAACAATACAATGAAAAACTGTTTTTATTTATGTTAAGTTCATCTTCCGAATGTTTCATAAAGACTCCTGCACACTGTCTATCTCGCAAAAAATACATTTATTAGCGACATCTCAGCCCCAGATTTTCATTTAAATGTATAAAAACGTGTATTTACCAATAGGGGTGGGAAAAAAATCAATACAGCGATATATCGTTGTCCCTCCTCGTGCGATATGAGTATCGATACGCTGGCGCCAAATATGGATACTTTAATTAATATAATAAGGCGCTCTAAACCCTGCCAGATTCCCCTGCCAGCTGCCATTTCCCCAGCGTCACTACTTAATGACTCCACACGGCGTTTATCACATGAATGAATCGACTGAAAAATGTCTCTTACGGTAGCGTTGCTGTCCTCCATTATACCTGTACAAACTCTTCTTGGGCCAATTCATTTCCGCTCAAGTCTCCTTCATTCATGTGATCAACGCCACCGTGTGGAGTCATTAAGTAGTGACGCTGGGGAAATGGCAGCTGGCAGGGGGATCTGGCAGGGTTTAGAGGTTTATTTGGGGCCAGCGTATCGATACTCATATTGCACGAGGAGGGACGATGATATATCGCTGTGTCAATATTTTGTCCTACCCCTACTCCTGATCACAGTTTCCTCTGCTGCCCAACATATCTCTTTATCCATTAGATTTATCAGTGTGTCCTGTTGTACTTACACTTAGGTTCAGTAATGTTTTGTCTGTCAGTAACGTAATCTGATGTTACTAAAATCTTGGAGGAAACAGATTTGTGAACGAAACTCAGCTAGACTTTTTGAGAAAGCAGCAACAAACTAGCGAAGACAAACTACAAACATGCAGGCAGTAGCAAAAGAAGGTAAGCTAATATTTAGCTAATGTAGCACAGGTTTCAGTCGGATATTTTTCACATTGCAGTTCCAGGATTACTGATGGTACTGCATCTACAGCATCTTCTAAATCCTTAATAAAGAAATACTTCTGGATAAATGCATGAATATTTTCCAACCGTTTAGCGTCTCTTCACAAGATAAACCCAGAAACTAGACAGTGACTAGGTCTGAGAATTAGCTGCACTAATGCTAATGCTATTGCGAATGTTTGATGAGCATGAAAGACAATCAGAGTTTGGAGACAATAACTTAACTGGAACTTGTTGTACTCTAGAGTAGAAATAGTCAAGTCTGGTGTTATAAGTACGATACATAAAACTGTAATGTCAGACTACTTTTTAGTTTACATTAGCCCTCTTTGGCTGCTAAGCTAATGTACTTGGTTATATTTATGTTTTTGGTTTTAAATTGACAACTGAAAAGGCTTTCAGGGTGAGGACTGTGTTTGATTGTGTTGCTGGAGTGTAAACTTTCCAAATCCAAGAAGACCAGGACAGAGCTGCTAACATTAACCTGAGCTCTTAGGCTCCAGGAAACAGTGGATGTGCTATTTACTAACGAAGCTTTTTAATCTTTAATCTCACAAAGCTGAAGGAAGCTGTATGTTCCCTGTACAATACACACCTAATTGTTAGAAGAAAGTAGTGTGAATAAATGCCTTTTTTCAGTACAGAGCGGATTAACTTACAACCTCTATTCAATTCAAGGCCTCATATATAATAGTGTACAGTCAAGTTCAATATACAGTAAATAAGGAGTGATTTCTGCTCAGCCTTGGTTTGTACTGGAGGTAGTAAGCTACTTCGCTGTACACGCTGTATGTACACATATCTGCAGTTGCGTGCGTGGCTCTAGTTAGTTGTTTGTTTGCCACACAAAGAGAAACGCTCTTTTGCAGGACTCGGATAAGACGAAGTCCACAAAGCGATGCGTGTTTGATTATTCCTCTCGCACAATAAGCACTCCGCAAGGTCATGATGTACACAAAGTGTGAGGCGCAGTTCGTGTGAAACATGATGCGCTGAGCCAGAAGAACAGCAGACTTTGAGTTCTATACTGGCACATGCTTGAAATCCCATCCTATGTTTTAAAGAGTTAAAAATCAAAGGAGGTGACCTGATGGCCAAGAGGTTGGGGCCACATTGGCACAAAAGTGGAGGTTTCTGGGTTTGATTCCCAGCTACAGATTCTATACTACATGTCATTCCCCTGCTTTCTTTACCCCCATTTCCTGCCTCTCTCTGCCGCTGCTATAAATCAAGCATATAAAAATGCCTGAGAAAGAAAAAAAAAAACCTACTTGGCTCAAAGAAATACCAGACAAAAAATGGCACTGCTCATATAAGTTTTAGATTTTCCTTTAAGTCTGGTATAAAACATCCTGACATATAAATGCATATAAAATGCTTGAGAACAGGCAACGCACTGTATGTTAAGCTAAAGAATAGTCTTGCATCGTCAGACTATTCTCTAGCGCTGTGCAGAATGGTCTGGTTGCACCTCATTAGCATTCAGCTAAAAAAAAAAAGGGGGAAAAAAAGGTCTGGCTTGTTTGTCTTTCTCTAAACCAAATTATAGTCATCTTGGGTGGTGCTAAGCCCGGAATGCAGCAACAGTGTCCCAACGGGGTTTTCCTGCATAGAGGACTTTTTAGCATCCCACAAAAATCCTCATAGTTTCAATTATAGCATCTGGACTTGCTTGAGTTAGCTCGAAGACGTTTCACCTCTCATCCAAGAGGGCCCTTTGTGGCCAGGTGTGAATGGCAAAGGGCCCGAACGAACCCCATTGTGAGAGGGAATGAACTAACGACTCGCATAATGAAGGGAGGGGCAACACTCACCCAGCAGACTGGAGTTTCAATAGTGTTAATAGATCCTGAAGAGTATAAAATCTGGAACTCCCAACCAGTCAGTTTAGAACTGATGAAGCCTCTTGGATGAGAGGTGGAACGTCTTCAAGCTAACTCAACCAAGTCCAGATGCTACGATTGAAACTACGAGGATAACCATGAACTGGATGACTGAGAATCTTCACAGACATCAAACACAAAAAGGTTTAAGGCAGCAGCAAAGGAAAATCTCCAGCGCCAAAATGATAAGAATTGTGAATAAAACAATAATTGTTATTCTTTTTAAATCTGTTTTGATTATTGTGGTTGAATTTACTCAAGCATAACAGACATGTTTGTTTATCAAATGGTCATAAATAACAGGAAAAGACAGAGTTCTTTCAAATTAGGTGCCACAGACACATTGCCTTCAGTGTACACCGACCGATCTGACTGTCATGTGTAATTACTCCCCAGAGGCCCATTCTGAGCAAGGAAAAACCATGACAAAGGCAAAGTATACTCTGTTGGAGCTACATATAAAATCTACACACTAAATGTCATGCATATAAAAAGGCAAATTACCTAAGGTTTTGACAAAGCTCTGAAAAGCTACTTTTTACTCCTCATTATGCAATACAGTCTAACGATCCAGCTACCAGCCTTTTTACCAAACTCAGCCTCAGCGTGCAAGCTGCAAGCGCATTTGCATAAATAAATTCACCTTTGAGCAATTTGCATGTTGATGAACTCGTTCTAATGCACTTCCATGCAACAAATACACAGAGAGATAAAGGAGAGATAAAGAGATCAGAGAAACATTACATGCTGACAAAGTGGCTTGTCTTTTGAGGAGGTACATGTGCTAGCGTCAAGCAAGGCTAATGGGAGTTAGCGTCACTTATTACAAGTAGCATAATTACAGAGGGGTTGGGGGGAGTTTGAGGGACAGGCAAGCAGAGAGAGAGAGAGAGAGAAAAACACAGAAATTTCAAAGTAAAATACTTCCAACAATGTCACCAGCTGTTTTCAAGTAAAAGAATCAAAGGAAGGAAATAATCATCCTTGATTTTTAACAAATGTTTGCAGTTTTTTCTCACTCTGTTTTCACAGAAAACAAGTAAAAGTGCTTAAGAAGAAATAAGTTTTCTTTTGCTGGTGTTCCTGACTGAGCATAAATGCTCTTTTGAGCGTAGCCTCACCCTGACACTCATTTAAATATCTGAGGAGAGGGAGAAGGGAGTATTTTTTGTTCCAGGACATAAACCTGTGACATTATGGCTATTAAACCGTGTCCTTAAAACTTTGAAATTTATTGCTGTCTTTAGACTCTAAAAATCATGCTATTTTAATTTTGTAAGACCTCTCTGCTGCATTCACATTGGCCACTGCTTTCAAGCCTACTGTATGTAATGGTGAAGCAGTTTTCTCAGAAGTGAGAGCACACACCGTTAAAGATGAACAAATTGGGCGCCCCGATAGCCTAGCGGTTATGACGCGTGACCCACGTGCAGAGGTGTAGCAGCTGTGCCGGGTTTGAGTCCGACCTCGGCCATTTACTGCATGTCTTTCCCATTTCTAACTCTATCCACTGTCCTCTCCTCTCTAATAAAGGCATCAAAATGCCAAAAATAAATCAAAAAAAAAAAAGATGAATGAATGTCTTAACCGATAATTGGCAAATGATTAATCGATGACACAAAATGAATCACTGTCTTAGCGCACTTCAGGTCATCCACACAAGCATAGCCCTGGCCGGTAGGCATTGGGCAGCACAGAGGACTTTGTCATGGTGGCCCTTTAGTAGCTAAATTACCATAATGCTCTGTGCTTGCTAACACAGAAGTGTCAGTAGCCTAAATGACCACTTCCTCAGGCCACTACAGTATAAACAGTAAGAGGCTCCACCTGGTGGCGCAACCAGGTACTACAGCCAATCTACAATACATTTTCTGACATACATCTTCTGCCTCATCAGCTAATATATCTTGAATTGGTTAAATTATTAGTGGCACTTTGATCAACCGATAAACACAAGAGCCGTAAGAGAAATACAACGGTGATATTAAGTGCTGAGGCTCTCTACATTTGTTTGCCTTCCTCTGTGTTAATATATTCTGTATTTAAATACACTCCCAATGAAGCTCATTTACATATGTTTTCTGTTTCTGCTGTCAGATAATACAACAAATATGAAAGAGTAAAATATCCACTGTGTCCATGTTGCACTTTGTTTAATATGCAGACTAAACTTTTCCACTTGGTTAAAAGTTTAATAGAAACTTGGAGCTGCACTACTGACTTAATTGGTCAGGTCTTTTAATATGTGAACCTTTGTTTACCTTTTGTACCATGCTGCATTATACAATGGCATAGAGCTTCTGGTGGCAGCCCTACTACACATGGTAATTTAAGTGCACATAAAGCCACAAGTTACTATTGACAAAGAAATGTAATTTTTGGCACCTTTGTCTAATGCCTTACTACCACATTTATCACAGGAAAGAAGAGTTCTTCACAATAGTTATGGTACAAATCCAGAGAACACATTGGACATAATCTTTCTTATCCTCTCTGTGGGTACACAGTATATTTTCCCTACATACAGGAGGAGCTGCAGTCATTTTAAGGTGACACAGAAAGTAGTGTGAGACAGACAGATCAGCAAAGTCCTATCTAAGCTGAGCTAGTCCTGGAAATATTAATGCCATGAAATAATAAGCTGAGGTCAACAACATCCAAAAACTACCTCCTTCCCGCCATCCGTGTCTCTCCTTCCATTGTCTTAGTAAACACGGCATCACCTACTAACACCCCTGTATCAGATATCCAACTGATACACGGCTGAAACACAACGCCAGAGTCCCATAGTAGCTGCTAATGCTTTTTTTTCTTTGCCCTTTTGAGGAAGGTTACTAACTCGCTCTGTCGGAGAATAATCGATCTGTTCATGTGTGATAAGTTGCACAACAAATCTCTCATTAATGAGCCTTAAGATTAAATACTATTGGTTCTGGAATGTAATGGATTAACAAAGAAAGAAAACCAAAAGCAAACAAATAAAAATTATCATAAGAAATTAATCCGACAACTTGGGATTTGTGTTAGGAATGAGAAACCAGCGTCTCTTTCTGCCGAATCCTCCGCCTGCTCGGAGACGACAGGTCCCCACCTTTTATCAAAATGCGCACCCCTCTGGATAACCCCGCATCTGATAAGCGCTGATAGGTAATTTTGGAAGAGATGAGAGGCCATTGTTCCCAAAACAGATGCTATGTCGACAGCGGGGCGAAAAACAATCCCGTAACACAAGATAAAAGCTATCTGTGATCTCATTAGAGCTGGTAATGTCAAGCTAGCGAGGTATAAAATGTCTCTGCCCCAACTATGATGACAGGGCACTTATGGAATAAGATACAGTAAAAATGTCGAGTCATTTTTTATATCGTTGCTGGCGTGCAGTGGAGTGGGGACGTGGTGGAAGGACTTGGCTATTTTTTTCCCCTTTTGTGTTTTTTTTTTTTATAAACGCCGACAAAAAAATACACTCCAACACATACAATCTTCTCAAAAACACAGTACATCGCCCTCTGACATGCATGCTCTTTTTTTTATCAGCCAGCCTCTAACAGGCCTCCATACACTCCTTAACTTTCCCTGACATTCACACTCCTGCACACACACGCATCACACTCCCTCCATCCATTTGAATGCAGCGGGTGAGTCCTCCCCTCCCTCTGGCTGACAGAGCGGGTGACAGGATAGTCGGACAGCACCAAGGTTAGCCGAGAACATGACCATTGTACAAAAGCTTGCTTTGATAAGACCTTGTTTTTTTTTGCACAATGCATCACGGACTGCGGCAAACGTCACGCACATTTGTAAGCGACAAAGTTTGGACGGGGGGAAACTATTCAAATCCAGGTGACACGTGTGTTGTGTTGAGAAAAAATGGAACAGACAGTAGGGGCCACAGAGGGAAGAGTAGCTTAGCTAATTAACACCGAGTTTGTGTGAAATGTCATTGAGCTGCGTATGAGTACACTCTGTGTGCATACATTAACTTCCAGGCCTCAGCAGGCCACTGTTTTGGGCTAATAGTCACTAGCACATACACATCGCCAGGCAGCTGAGTGGAATGAAAATTAGCGAGATACAGTTGTAGTGTCATGTCGTTACAAACTGACAAAAAAAAAAACCAGAAGAATCAAGGCGTGAAAACAATTGTTACTTGCTGGTGTGTATCCAGTACCAACTCCCAACCAGTCAGTTTAGAACTGATGAAGCCTCTTGAATGAGAGTGAGAGTGAAAAGTCTTCGAGAAACTCAAGCAAGTTCAGATGCGATGACTGAAACTACGAGGTTGTTAAATGTTAAATAACATTAATATTTTACAATGAGCAAAGCAGTACTTTGTGGATGGATGGATAGGTGGATGGATGGAAGCAAGGCAGACAACTCACCATCAATCCTGCTGACCAGCTCCTCCAGGGCCTTGACTTTCCTCTGGATGCCTGGCTGAGCAAACGTATAGTTGTCCTGGGGAGAAGAAAAATCAGACAGAGTCAACATGGACCGAGGCTCCATCTAAAACAGCCAAAATACCTTTAAACAGTTGATCAGTAATATGCTTTTTGGGATTTTAAAACTTTTGCTGACTCCCAATGTGAATAAATGCAGAAATTAAACAGGCTTTGGACATTTTGTATAAATAATATGCAACTAACAGCAAGAAGTATGAAGGTCAGACTAGTAAATCACTCCTGTGAACCCGGGATGACCATATAACAACAAAATGCAGGGCAAAGCAATAAAAGTACCAGCTAAGGAGATTGAGTAGATATTACATTACAGGAACATTTGTCATATTTCCCAGTAATATGTTCGATAAGCTATGAAACTGATCCCTTGTTGAGAAAACTAACGTCATTTGTTTCACGTTGATGTTTCGCAGCCATTTGGCCCGACACTCAGTGTATCACAGCACACATTCACACGGTCTGAAATTTCACATTTTTGCAAAAGTGCAGCAGTCTTTCTAAACCAGTGCCCATTTCACACGTCGCACAAAGCCTGAGGTATCTTTGAAAACAGTGAATAAAGAAATAGGCAAACTAACGAACACTGGCATGACAAAACATGCAAAGGCTCTGGCCTTGAAGATAAAGTGAAGGACTCATTGTGAACGTGGCTCTAAGAAAGTAACAGGCGAGCCCTGAATGGGTTCTGGCCTCAAATATGGTGTGAAGTGGTGGATGAATAAAATACTCCAATGTGCTGATGGCTGAGGTTTGCATTTCACTATTGTCCCACTATTGAAACGTTTAACTGCTGTCTGCAAATGTAAAAAGTTAAGATTTCTTCTTTACACCCAAGGCTGGGCGGCATAGATGAAAATTTTATCATAATAAAATGTTTAATTTCAGTCGATATCCATCATTATTGATCATTTTAAATGACCAATTTCTCATAAAGACCACTAGGAAAAGGGTTTAATTTGAATTTCACCACCTTACTTTGAATTTAACCACTTTAACCTCTTCAAGGTACATAGGTAATAATTTTAATATTAGGTTAGCTATGAAAACACACAAAGACATTAAGACAAATTAGTAAAAATAAACAAAGATAAAATAAAAAACCCAAGAAAAACAAAAAGCATGCAAGGTGACCATGTCAAGTCACATTCAAGGCAAGATAATCCATAAAGTACATTTAAAACAACAGGAGTTGGACCAAAATGCTGTACAATTATAAATAGCAACCTACAAGACATAAACTCAACGACTGAAAGACAAATGTGAATAAAAACAATAAAATAAAGGAGAAGTTGTCGCACCATACTAAAGTTTAGGGTCCTAGTAGCTGGTCTGAACTGGGTGTCAATGACTGAGGACCCTGCACCCGCCTCCATGTGCACCCCAACATCAGGTCCCTCAGCCCTCGGAGCAGGCCGAGTTCATTGTTTAGGTGGAGTTGGTGGAGCATATAGGGTCATGGGTGTTTGTAGAATGTGAAGGACATCTCGCAAGGGCAACCAATTGGTCTCCACCAGCCACAGCCTCCACCAAATGAGGAAGGCGAACGTGGGCTATGAAAGACCCAAGCGACAGACTAGCATACCTTAGGAGACCTGCACAGAGGCCACAGGAAGAGCGACGGAGAACGAAGGGGCTCCATTATCAAGGGGCATGATTTACTGTTTATGAGCGACTGAGGGAACATATTTGGGGTTTCGTCATTTAACTGAACTTTGCATTTTTGTTAAGAGCTCCCATGGTAGATTGCGTCGAGTGCATTGAAGTGAAACAATCGCTGGAACATTGCTTTATCTCTTTACACCAAATAGTACAATGTTAAAATGTACTGCATGAACACACACAAGTAAACCTCTATTTCTATCAATTTTGTACGTGTTCATCCAAAAAGACCAAAAAAAGTAAGTTTTCTGTCTGTTTATTTAGGTGATTTAATGGAGATATTCAAGTTTTTTTTTAGAATATATAACTAAAATCTAAATCTGAGTATGACCACAACAGTGGGCAGTGTCAGTTGGCCGAAGTTGCAGAATACAATACATGTGAGAACAGCACATAAGCACTTTGTGTGTGCGTGTACGCCCAAACACACACACACAACGAGGATTACGTTTCCTTGAGGGGTCATTTCAGTGGGGCTGGAGAACAGCTGATGTGGCAAACTATCCCGCAGATGGAGAGAGGGAGAGGGATGGAGAGAGAAAATGAGAAGGAGAACGAGAGGGGCAAGAGAAGTCATTTAGCAATAAACAGCTCCAGTTGTCCTTCAGGCACAGCAGAACCGAGGCACTTGTGTCCTCCTGAGTCCATCAGTGGCTGGCAGGGTAGAAACTGCAATCTCTCCTGCTGTTTTTCCACCCCTCCATCTACAGCTTCTTTCCATCCTTAAATCGTTCTGTTGTCCCTAAATGTGACTTCTCCTCTTCTTAGCAGTCCCTTACATTCACCCAAGTTTTTCACAAACTCTTTATTACCTCCGCCAAGCGCGAAGGGACGGAGGTTATGTTTTTGCCGGCGTTTGTCTGTTTGTTTGTTTGTCCGTCCGCTTGCCTGTCCGTTTGTTTGTTTGTTCGTTTGTTAGCAAGATAACTTGAAAAGTCATGAACGGATTTTGATGAAATTTTCGGGAAATGTTGATAATGGGAGAAGGAACAGATGATTAAATTTTGGTGCCCCCCACCCAAAAAACATATATTCATCATTAACTGGACCTGAATATCCATCGCTGCAGCTCCATTTTTAGCATTTAGCACCTTGCACCCCCCCGATCAACCTTTGTAGGGGGTGGAGGGTTCAGGTTTTTCCTTTAATCTCTTGACATGATCAGCCACAACATTCTGACCACAGACAGGTGAAGTGAATAACATTGATCATATTGGTACTATGTGGTGTTCTGCTGGAAAACCTTGGATTTTAACATCCGTGTTGATGAGACTTAGACACCCAAATAAACATTGTCCCAGAACAAGCACACTCCCTCATGCAAATTCCTTTTGTCATGCTCCATGTTTGATGACAATAAAGCATTCTATTCTAT
>OMNN01021531.1:2234-15858 GCA_900302755.1 Chromis chromis
TATTGAATTAATAATAATAATAATAATTAATAATAATCTAACCTTTATTGATCCCTTGGGTTCCTTCCTTCTCTGCATTGACCCATCCTATTCAAAGTTAACCTTAACGATACATACTAGGAGCAGTGGACTGCCGTGGTGCAGTGCCAGGGGAGCAGTCAGGGGTTAAGGGCCTTGCTCAAGGGCCCACAGTGGTGGTGACTGGGACAAGCGGTCACTTTCATTTTCCCACCTCAACCTCTTGCCAGTCCAGGGGCTCGAACCGGAAACCCACCGGTTACAAGTTCGCTTCACAAACCACTAGGCCACCACTGCCTAACATAACATATAATATCAAATACTTGGTCCCAAAAATTTAAAAAACTAAATTTTCATTTAACTTTCTTAGCTGATTGAGCAGGTATGACAAGTTGTACCAGAAAAAGAAAAATATTGCTCGACTATTGGTTTCAAGAAATATTGTTTGTTAATGTGGGTATATATTTCATTTTTGGATGTCACTTTATAGCCTGGAAAAACAAAAGAGACTGTTGTCTTACCTAATATACTTATTGAAATCTTATACTAGAGATTCTTGAAGGTAAACGGTTAACCAGTTACTGTAAATATACATGTACTTTTCTGTGCAGAGTCCATCTTGTGACATTGGTCTTGAAGTATATTCCCAATGGAACACAAAGCAAGAGAGCTCATTTTGATCCTACAATTTCATTTAGCAGACGCTTTTATCCAAAGTGACGTACATAGGTAGGAGGCAGCATTAAGGACCTTGCCTAAGGGTCCTCACTGGATACCTGCACCCTGACTGGGATTTGAACCACCGATCTCCCATGCTAAGGTCTAGGGTGTTACTCACTGAGCTATCTAACAGTTTCCACAATTTATTCAGCAGTGAGGACAGCGTTGTAAGCACAACCCAGAACACAATTATATCTGCAGATAAGTTTCTTTGTTTCTGCCAAATAGTTTATTATTTTAGCACCACTTTGTTATAAGACCCTTGTGCTATTTGTGATAAACTAAATGCATTAATACCAGTCAATACGTCTTATGTGTCATGTGCGGTTGAGATGGGAGCTTCTGAGCACTTATGAATATCTTGATATATTTCCATTAGAGAAGGAAATTCAATTACGGCTTATCTCAGTTTTACTGTAATTTACGCCACAAAGGATAATAGAGGGAATATGAGCTGACAACTGAATCATGTGGTCACTCAGCTTTAATCTGATAGCACAAACACTTTTTAGGGCTTTATCGAGGCTCTGCTGCTACAACAATCAGTTCAGTTGGAGCATTAAAAAAAGAAGACAAACAAAAGAGCATCATTTGAACAGTGTTTGTATTCTAACAACGCTGCCTCATTTCCCTATTTCTCTTCCCAGATAATAACCTCTGTGCTGCGGGGGGTTGACTTCTAAATTGATGTAGAAGCATATCTGAGTTCAACAGAGACAAAACAATCGCCGTCCATTTCAGTCTCGGGCTGGGCAGTCCGCCGCTCGCTGCATCCGCACATCATTTGCTATTTAATTACGCTCACAGCCCGAGTTTCTCAGCGGGGTTCTGGTTTCTGCTGAGCCACCTGATAGGCCTGGCCGAGGAATGGACTTATAACAGAATTAGCAGCTCAGAAAAATAATGTATGTTCTAATTTAGCAGGAAGATGCCCACACAGTTTGATGAAAAAAGCAAGATTGCTGCTGTCTCTATTGTCAGTTTAAAAATATGTCAGGAACTGAAGTCTGGAACACTAAGTATTATGCTGATTTTATAACAGAAGAACTGTGCTGCAGAGATTGGAGATGCAATAAGATGCTTTGTGACCAAATACAAGATGCAAATTTGGATCCGCTGATGTTATAAATCTATGAAGGGAAACTCCAAGTCTATAAATGTTTGTTGCTATTTAAATCTTAGAAGAAGCAAGACGCTTAGAGCAGGTGGACTCTTGGTAGGAGCTTAGTGCACTTAGCAATCTACTGTATGTGCTAGGTTTGTATTATGAATGCTGAATTAGAATGTTTTCCTTGTAAAGTGTCCTGAGGCTGTTTAAAGCTGCTTATCCCACATTATAGGCCATTAGAGAAAGTAAACTAGATTAAAAATGTCATTTATACACATGGTAACAATTAATATTCAAGCAAACATCCAATTTCTCGAGCAAAAAGAAGGCTGCAAGATATTAACTCCACAAAAAAGAACATATAGCTTTTGATTGTAAAGGTGTTTAGTAACACAATGTATTTTCAATTTTGGTAAATTTTCTTCCTGTACTATAAAAAGAGACATTTTTAAAGAATCCCAGTAAAAGATTCATCAAGTAAGCTTAGAGTTTTTTTCTTGCATGATTAGTCTGGGTACAGTAAAAGCAATGAGATTTGCTTAATTTAACAGAAATCCAAGCATTTTCCTGCTATTTCTGACCATTTGATAGAGAAAAATGTCTATTTTCTTGGCTAAATAACAGCCCAATTTTTAAAAAATGATTAAAAACATATCTATATTTTTAAAATTTCTCCATTATTATCATTTGGGTGTTGGTGACTCTCCTTTGGTGCTGGTGTCAGAAATTTCTCTATTCAGGAAAAACCCTAAAACCTATTGGCAGGACATTTAATTTGCATATTCTACCCTTTTGCTTATGTTTTTGTAAATCTTATCGCAGTGCAGGTTGTAGGTCAGTACAATATAGTATATATATGATGTAAATATTTATGTTCCTAATCTTAACTTGTATTAAAATGTATTCAGTGATTTGTTTTTCTTTTCTAGTTTTATAGAAATTACATTTCATCAATAACACATTGTTGCAACACTTGTATTGTTTAACTGTGTTGCTTTAGTGACAGAAAGAAATGAGTGCAGTGTCACTGATAGCACTACAATAAAGCATGATAGAAGTCATGCTGGTGAACATGATGTTTTTGTTTTTCTTCTGCCTTCGAGAACCAAAATGGACCAGAATAGTCACTTTTACTAGGTTGTTAATATTGTGTTTTTACATTGAAACAGCCCTTTGTTCTCACCTGGATGACAGCACTGAACCAGCAGGTGTTTCCTACATTGCGAATGCCGACGGGCCACTCGTCCTGGCGGATCCAGTCTGCAGGGCTGCACATTTCACTCTGGGCTTCGCACCTCTTCCTCTTTATTCTCGCTGCATTCTCCTCCGCGCTGGCCTCCAGAGCCCTGTAGAACATCAAACAACCCCTTCTGAAAGCATTGATCTGACAACTCTATTAAACACGGGCTGACTCAGTTAGAGTGGCTGCATCGTGTTTTATATTAAAACCTTTATGAGTTAAATCCCTTTAGAGTCTCACAGGAAAACAAAATGTGTAGCAAGACAGCAAGACTGATGTGCAAACTTCAGAATACAAACAATATTCTGTCCCATCAGTCGTGATGATCATGGTCTTTATTAGCATGCTAACATGCTAACAGCTGAGGATGATGGAAATATGAGTAGTTTCGTAGGTTTGTAGTACTGGACAAATTTAAACGTTGTCTTGACTTTTAGCAAAAGTAACAACCTGATAATGATGCTAGAAGGAAAAACTGGTGTACACCGAAGACATTAAGATACATATCATTACCGGTAGTTTTAATTGGCTGGATAAGTGAAAACTTTCCTGCTGGGTGAACATTCAAGCAATCAACATCTTGGTGCACTATAAAAACCCCAATCAATCAAATAGTTACTAATTGCTAATAGTTGATAATTGGGTCTGGACCAACATGGTGGATTTTACTAAACAAATAGTGTCACTCCCAGAACCATGCTGTCAGAATAACTAAGAAAAAATACTTTGTAGTCTGCTCTTTTTTATTTGTGCAAACCTCTGTTTGACTGCATGGTTGATTTAAAGTTCAGACAATATGAAGCTGCTTTCAGTTCCATCAGTAATCCCAGTATTCTAGTTGTTTAATCTTCTACTGGCAATTGTTGCCTTGAGAGTCTTCGCTGTGTGACACTAATAAATATAATACATATTATAATAATAAACACTTTTCATCTACTTTTTAGTTTTCAAACTTTTATTTTGAAAAGAAAGTTAGTAGTAATAAAGAAAAACAAGTCCTCAGTAAAAAACGCAGCCTTGTATAAAAAGCCAGTTCTAATGTACCTGTGAAATTCTCTCTCCTCCTCCTGAGCGTTGTGTGACTCCTGCAGGCTGAGTTCGATGGCGGTCTGCAGTTCATCTTTAGGAAGTCCTGGAGAGACAAGCCATAGGGTTATTCCACCTCAATTAACCAATTTTTTTTTTTTTAAAGTTCACATCTCATCATCTCATATTTGTCAATTTTTTTGCTGTGCATACGTATGTGATTAAGTAAAACGTGTATAAAATCTGTGGTTATAGGAAACATTAGTTTTATGTCAAAACTTCAGGACTCTAGCTACATTATTTCTCAAGTTTTAGCACTTCAAACATTGATCCACAGATTGGCCCAAAGAAAACAGTGCAAAAATCAACATGAGCCAACCTTGTTTAAGAATTTTTACCTATGACCCCAGATTTTACACATAGTCAACTCAATAGATATTTACCACTTCGAATAATCTGTCAAATTGAAGGTGGTCAGGCGTGGGGCATTCGGCAACAATAATGTGACAACCAAAACCCCACAATTCTAGTTAAACAGTTAATTTGTAAAATAATTCTTCCTCTATGCAACTCTACCTGTCCTCATCCTTATTCTCTGGAAACTATTTCCTATTTGACAAATAATAAGCTAAATGAATGCTAACCTTAAGATTTTGTTACACCATTAATTTAGCAATCTGTAACAGTCTTGTTCATTCGGACAGACAATTAGTCCTCAAGTAACTTAGAAACCAGAATCACCACCTCACAGTTTAATGCCAACCAGGCAAGCTTCACTTTACATCCATTTCACTTTCAGTTCCTGAATTAAGACATTGAATGATGTGCCAGAAAAAGTGTTTTTGTAGAACATTAAGATGTCATGGTGAAGTTGACCTTTACCTTTACCCTTTTGGATATAAATTGTCAACACTTCAATTTTTTACCACTTGTTTTTATTATTAGCGTACTAACATTTCAAAATCTGGTTGTTTTTTAGCTCAAACTTTGCCATTCGTGCTGGAAGCGTTACCTCTGCTGTCAGGCTTGTATCAGTTGTAGCAGTTTTATGCTACTGCATATTATTTTTTAATGTAGAAAGAATATTTCACATGCTAGTTCTGTGCACAGCGAACCTTTCTGGCCCTCCCATGCCGCCTCTCCAGACGTCCCCGACTCCTGTGGTTCTACAGAGTCCTGAACTTCTGCTGTCTGGGTTGTCAGGAGGCCAACTGCATGTCCAATGTCACCCTGACTGGCCTTAAAGAGAGACGACGAGGACAAGATAAGAGTCAATGTGTTGGATATTATTAGACTGAGCTGTACAATACACCACAAGAACAAACACATGAAGCACAGGCTAGTAAAATAAAGCAAATGGTACAAACATATAGTTGAATAAATACATTTAAAAAATCCCCTCTTTGTGTGTGAAACCAGCAATACATCAAGATTTCTAACTTTACACAACTCCACAAGGATGTAATCGTCCCAAACTGACTTTCTGGTTCATGCCTGTTACAGCAGTGAGTCTATCAGTCCATTGCACTATTTGTCTAATTATCACTTTTATAAATTTGCCATAAATTTAACCTTCATGCTTCATTGTTACAGGGTGCAAATATTGACCCTAGGAGTGTTATTTCCACTTTAATTACAGTTTCAAGGTCATTTTGTTTCATCCAAATAAGAGTGTGGCTCTAGCAATGGTCTCTGCAGTATAACCTCCTATAAAACATGTCCTAATGTTTAAAGTATCTGATGCCATTCTCCCAAAAAAGTCACAAAAACTGAAATTCAAATCAACTTTATCCATTTTATTACTAACTTTCTATATAATGAGCAATAATAATAATAACCTAGCCTTTATTGATCCCCTTGGGTTCCTTCCTTCTCTGCATTGACCCATCCTATTCAAAGTTAACCTTAACTATACATACTAGGAGCAGTGGGCTGCCGCGGTGCAGCGCCCGGGGAGCAGTCAGGGGTTAAGGGCCTTGCTCAAGGGCCCACAGTGGTGGTGACTGGGACAAGCGGTCACTCTCACTGTCTGGGGGCTCGAACCGGCGACCCACCGGTTACAAATTCGCTTCACAAACCACAAGGCTACCACTGCCCCACAGTAATGGTGATTAATTAAAATGCAACCTGTAGAATAAGTAATTGCACAAGTATTCACCCCTTCAATTCATTATTTAGTAGATGCACGTTTGGCTGCAATTATAGCATTGAGCCCATGCGGATAGGTCTCAATCAGGATTATACATATGGACACTGCAATTTTAACACATACTTCTTTATTAAACTGCTATATGTCCAGCCACATATTCTCAATTGGATTGAGGTCTGTGCTCTGACTCAACCACTTCACAACATTTGCTTTGCTGTCTTTATGCTGTATGCTTCGGGTCATTGTCCTGCTGGAAAACAAATCTTCTTCTAAGTCACAGTTCTCTTTCAGACTGCATCAGGTTGTCCTCCAGGATTTCACTATACTTTGCTGCATTGATTTTACCCTTTACATTTAAAAGACTTCCAGGGCCTGCTGTTAGGAAGCATGATGCTGCCACTGCCATGCTTCACAGTGGGGATGGTGTGTTTGTAGTTGATCATGATTTACTGTTCAAAACCAATAAAAAGGGAAAGTCCACTTCCAAGGGCGTAAATACTTTTTCCAGGCACTGATAATAGCCAATCTATTTACAGTGCTTGTAAAAAGTATTTACAGGCACTGTAAATAGATTGATTATTATCAATTAATGCTAAAAATGTCCATCGCAGAGGTCAGAGAACAGATTTGTTTTTGTCATAAAAGTGTATTGTTTGACCTTTGGAACTATATTACTGTTGTCACTGCAGCTGTTCTTAAGATTATGTAGAACAACATGAGATAAATATTAAATATATATGTATATGCTGACAGCAGCTTCTACATATAAAGAAAGATAAAAAAAGTAGGTCATGGACAAACATCTTCAAGACATGTTCATGCAATGTTTTCACTTTCAAAACTTTGCAGTGTTGAGTTAGAAGAAGTTCCCTTTGGGTGCTAGTTTAGTTATGAGGTTTTAGACATGTAAGAAATTACTCACTTTTTCTATAACAGCAATGTTTACATGTAAAAATGCTAAAGCCATGTGGTGTCCACTAGATGTTTCCACAAAAGCATTGTGGAAAATTAACCCCTCTGTGTGATGAGCTGCTGAAATTTTACACAGAAGTGTTGAATGACATAATACAGCCAGCAACCAAGAACCAGAAGGAACACATTATCTTGCAATTTTATGTGTGTGTGGTCAAAAATGCTTTTTTTTAAAGTTTTTGCTTGTATGATTTTTATTACATCAAACTTTTAATCTTTTTTTTCAATCAGCATAACAAATAAGTCCTAATATTGCACTGCCAGTGGCCTGCAGAGTTTTCAGATTGCTGGTGTCTGTGAACTATTCATTTGGAGGGTCCGATTATGCAAGGGGTCCTGAAACCAGCCAGCATGACGACCTTCATCTTTCACACTGCACTACTTCCTTCAAAGTTTGTGTTTCCTGGACATAGTGTGTACTTGTGAAGAAATCACAGCAGGGCACCATTCAAGACTGGTTGGCAAACACCTAGAGTCAGAATATACAGTAACCAAATAATAATAACACAGTTTGTCACTGTTTTTTATATGGAATAAAAATGTTTCTTCTTAATTTGTATTATTTTACTTCCGCAATGAAAAGTTTGTCTAAAAACCTTCAAAACAAAGCCCAAGGTCTTGTAAAGGTGACGAACTCTTAGTGAGTGTGGATAAGTCAATGCCATCTCTCTTTGTGTATCAACAGCACATCTCATCCTGAGACAGAATGATGCCAGCTCACTTTCTTGTCAACAAAGGAAGAGGGGGAACCAGATGGAGAGTTGTTTCTGTTGCCTGTAAAATAGCCAAGGCAACAACAGTTCAATAAGCAGTGGTCCAGGATGGAGGCCCAAGGACCTCTCTGACACTCGATTGTTTCCTGAGTTTCTGTGTCCGGCCTTCCGGACCGGAAACTTTTGGGCACCCCCCAGAGGTGAGCTTGTGTTTGTGTGCTCATGTGTACTTGCACTGTACTGATAGCGAGGTGGGATTGTTAATGGAAACGCAAGTCCACTGGCAGGTTGCCCAATGCTTTTTAAAGAACACATAGAAAAGGATGGGAAAGAAAGACACTGAGCAGTGTTCAACAATGCCACTTACAGCTGCTCATGTTGACTACGGGCATTATGTTCTCAGGAAGGAAAGTAGTAACTTTGACCTTTGACCTCACAAGACCCCACCAACATGATAGTCTGAGTTGCCAAACTACTCTGAAAGAGCTGATTGTTCAGACATTTGCAAAGAACATTTTAAAGTAAAGAACTCTACTGGATTACCAATGTAAGGCAATATGACAGTGTCAAACATACCTGTTGAATGTATGCATTTAGCCAGCAGGTAGAATCACATTTCCCCTTGATTTTCACAGTCAAGTCCCTTAAAAAACCTAGTAGCTTTAAAAGACCATAAAACAAAGTAACAACGAATCAAAACACTTACATGAATAAAGCCTAGGAGAAAAAAAGAAGCAACACATGAATATGGACTGGTGTTCAAAGAAAGTGCATCTCCTTGGAATTTCACATTTCTTACTCTTTCGTTACATAAAAAATTGTATCACAAATAGAAGTATAAAGAAAAGACATTCATTAATAGTTAAGGCAAATTGAACGAAATATATTCCAAAATGAGCATTTGCAACCTTTGTACAATAGTTTTTGGTTAGCATTTATGGCTGAAATGTTATCAGAAGGTCTCAAGTTGATTCATTTTATCGTTTTAGATAAAAATGTTCACAAGGCAGAATCCTGACACAAGCAAGGGATGACTTCAAGTCTTACAGAGCGTGTTGATATAGCTGAAAGCAACAACTGATGGACCATTACATCATCAGTTACGTGTGCCAATCCTATCTGTTGCAGTCTGTTAGAAATATTGTCGTACACGTTAGTTATTCAAACAGCAATTACAATTTTTAGGGGTGATGCACTTTCTTTGAACACCAGTCTATAGTGATGTATCTAAAGCTTTGCAGATACATTCTGTAAACATCTATATGAAAGTCCAAGCAGTGTTGCCTTTTTTTTTCTTCAAGAAAGAACTTGACTTCTTTCCACTGCACTACCCTTCATCCAGTATATCTTGAGTACCATATAACAATGCATAAAAATGTGTTTTTTAAGATATCCCCACAAAAACAGTGACATTTTTTCCCCCAAATCTTAACCAGAACTGTTATACGAATGCAGGTTGTGTAGTTTAACCTGCCAGCACGGACAAGCTGTCTGTAACAGACTATAATGTAAAAAACATATCATGATGGTCTGGTGCAATTACACTAAACTTAAATTGAGCACTGGGGGATAAAAGAAGGCAGCCTAGATTAGGAAGAAGCACAAGAAGCACAAACTATCTAAAAAATATTCCTCTACTGCCCTCTGGTGGAAAAAACACACACCAATACACTCTTTCTAACGTCAAACAAATCATTGTGTAGGTTCAAATGTTAAATTTACATATATACTCACTCTAAACATTTCTGTATGTCTACCCCTTTTATGTATAGTGGTCAAGCCAGTCTAAAGCCAGTTTCTGGTACATGTAGGGGTTTTGATAGTGCAGCTGCTGTTACACCCCTCTGTACACCATGCTCTCATGGCTATTTATGTTTTTGCCCTTTATCCCCTAGATGTTCACTTAAGATATTTATTTCTTAAAATAAAACTATGATTTTAGTAAATTCTGCTGTCAGTCACCACCTTATGTTGCAGCTTACAAACCGGGTCTTAGTGCACACCAACCAACCACTTTAGTGGACAGTACTTCAAAATAACACAGTCACAGAATGACGAGTAAGCACAGGTGCTTCCTGAAACTATCGTGCTGACCTGAATTTTAAGAAAATGCAACTTGGATCCTTTTTAATCAGCTGCTTCCCCTAATATTGTCCACAGGCTCTTGAAGGCCCGGAATGCTGCCTTCACAGCAGGAGACGAGGTGGGCCTGAGGACAGCTAGGGCCAACCTGGTTCTGCTTGGGCTGTTTTTCTATTACCAAGAGCAGTATATGTTAAAATATCTCAAAAATAATGTGTCTTAGAGCCTAATAATAAAATGTAAGTTCCATTGTTGTTACAGAATACACAGTTTAGATTGAGCTGTTAATACATATTACTGACAGCTAGTGGACTTGTCAAAAACTATCTAAAAAATACATGTAAAATAAAGTTAATGAATGGATTATTGTTCTGCCATATAATTTCTATGGGAGGCAAATCAATCTCACCAAATTTTGAAATTTAAAAGCCTTCAAATTTCTAACATGAGTTGGTTTTTAAATTGAAATTATGTATCAGATTTTTTTTTCTCCAAAATCCTAGCAGCTAATTTTTTGCATTTAATGTGTGTATTTTTTTTCTGAATTCACCTGATCACAATTTCAAAAACTCATTTTCACTTTTATTTTCCATACATAAAGTACTTTTGTTATCGTTTGTAAAATCCCATTCACTCTGCTTTTATTTTGAAATGCTGGAAGCAGCTCGACCCCGGAAGCACAGCAGTGTTATTATGCTAACGATGTGTCATGAACACATCAGGATCTGGGTGGGAACTGCACATTTTGGGGGAAAAGAAGAGTAGCAGATAGTTGTTATTGTTTTCTTAGGGGACCGTTTAGGGCAAATAAGAAACCTTGTCTTCGTGGATAGGCTGTCATTAAGTTACCACGATAGTAGGACTGAGGAATAGACTTAAACTGCTAAGCTACGTTGATCTTCCTCTGCTAGCAAGAGGGCTAACTGGCTGATTCCGTGTCTTGTTGGGTCCTGACTGGACGGCAGAGGGATGTCCTGCAGCTTGTTGGAGTTTTGTAGGCTCCAGGAGCTCAAAACGGTCCGGGACTTCTTGTTCCAGAGCCAGAAAACCGAGCCAGCTGAGGAGAAGAATCAAACAGGTACCGTTAATAGAGGTAAATTCAGGAGTGTGTAGCATGCTACAGCAAATAACTGTTACCTGGAGCCACAGCAGACCAGTTAGCTACCTCTGGAACTAGCTACTCATAGCACTCAGTAAAACAAAGCAGTTGCTCAGTAACCTCAGGTCTGTAACGTTGTAGAAAGGCCAAATGTTGCAAACTAGTCGAGAAGTTCTTTTTGCTCCGAATTGTATTTCTTATCTCTTAAATATAACCTATGAAAATGCATTTTCCATGCATAAGTATGCAACAGAAGTAAGTACACCCCTGTGAAAATCATTTTGATGTCATATGATATCAGATTGTTTCACCTCTTAATAACTGCATCATTTCTAACTTGAACATTGAAGTATTTCCTCTTATGAACAATCAAAAACAAATTATTTTAAGAGACTATCCTGCAAATACAAACCAGAGTAAAAACTCAGTAGAACAGAAGAGATTACACCAAAGACCACTGACAATACAAGTTAGAAAACCTTACACCTGTGGTTTCCAGTGACTCTAACTCCTAACTAATTGCCAGAGGAACTGAAACATTTGGTAGTTATATTTTTCAAGGATGAAAAGGGATACAGGAGCATCAGTGACCAATTAAAACCAGTCAAAGCACAGTTGCAGCAGTAATCAGGAGGTGTAGGATGACCCATAGTAGCACTAATCAGAGTGACAGTGGCCATCCATAGACAGTATGCTAGTTTCATTCTACCTGTGATAAACAGACAGGCAAATGCTTCAGGCTTAGCAATAGGATTATCACTGGAAATATAAGTGTCTCTGTCTGTAAAGGACAGTGTACAACATAAACCCTTAACAGATGGCGTCAAAGACAAAACACCCTTGCATGCTCTTGGTCACGAAATTGCAAGATTGGTCAAAATGAAAAGAATCAGTGTATACAGGGGTGTTCTCATTTCTATTGAACACTATATATTAGCGTGTTGCTTATAATAGTAATTACCTTAGTGTATAGTTATTGTACCAGCTAAGCCTTTGTAAAGTGCATGGTTTATAGAGCTTGATCTGTGCTCTGCAACACTAGCAGAGCAGGGAGAGGGGAGGAGGAGGAGGAGGAATCTGTCTGCCCTTTATGCTATGAGTCATCCCACATGAGACACCTGAACACCTCACTGCAGCACACCGAACAGAAGGGAAGGATTACATGTGCAGAAATGGAGGATAGTGCCAGCACTTGTTGTTGTCAGACTCCACACACACTTAGTAGTCGTTATTTCACATTGATACACGTAGACGGAGAACATGTTATCACTCCAGGTTTTTAGCGCAGTGCCATTGACCGCCCCACACACTGCACCAAGGCACAATGCATTATAAATGTCCATGGCAACGGGCTTTCGTCCTGGATTTGATACTTGCTCTGTCACTCACTCTGTCTTCCACCCACTCTTGAATATTTTTAGGTTATTTCCCCATAGAACAACCTCCTTCAGCTATTTCCCTCTTGTCCTCTCTCATTTAGCATTCATGGTTGGCTAGGATGACGTTTGCATTTCTTGTGTTAATGTATTACTTTAATCAGCTGGCTGTAGTTTTCCCATTCATGAAACTGCTCTGAGTTCAGCCCATAACTGAGCACCCCATTGTAACGGTTCAATTATCTACAGTCCTGGTCACCGTTATTGGCACCCTTTCATTTTGCCTTATGTGCTTCATTGCTGTTAACAAATTGTTGGTGTGCATTGCCAAAAAGCTCTATTACTGTTTCGTCTGTCCACAAAACATTTCCCCAAAAGGATCGTGGTTTGTCCAGGTACTCTTTGGCAAAGATCAGTCGTTCCTTTTTATGCCTTTTCTTCAGCAAAGGGGTCTTCCTTGGCCTTCACCCATGAAGCCCTGCTTGGTTTAGTGTGCGGCGTATGGTACGTGTTGAAACCATTACCCCAGATTGTTCCAGGTCAGCTTTCAGGTCGTTGGATGTTTTACATGGGTTTTTTTCCACAGTTCACACCAACCTTCGAAGACTTCTCTCATCAATTTTCCTCTTCCCCCCCACATCCAGGCAGGTTCTTGACAGTTCCATGCTTAGCAAACTTCTTAATAACATTGCGCACTGTTGAAACAGGGATACCAAGGTCCTTGGAGGTGGCCTTATACTCTTTAGAAGTCTTGTGTTTGCTAATAATAACACTTGTGATGTCCTCAGACAGCTCCTATGTCATCACCATTGTGACAAAAGAACAGGGAATAATGTGGCTTTTCAAAACATTAAAGTCCTCATTCATTGGCTAATTTATGTCATGTGGGCAGTGACAGTTTATCGCCAGGTGGTTCTAATTTCTGATTAATTGTAGTCAAAATGGTTTTTTTCCCCCCCACACTGATTCAAAGGGTGCCAATACAAATGTCACGGCGCAATCTTTCAATTTCTTTATTTTTTTTTCCTCCTATTGCTTTTTTTTTTTTTTAATTGTTTTATCATTTGCTGTTCAGTATCAAACATGAGTTGTCTGTAGACCAAAGCTGTTTCACTAGGAGG
>OMNN01021555.1:2431-13157 GCA_900302755.1 Chromis chromis
AGGTTCAACATCTGTTTTTAATGACTCATTAAGATTTGAAATATTACTGTGGGTACAGAGAAACTTACTGGATTCTTTTCTTAATTAATTTTCTGCAGTTATGTTTAGCATATTTGAATATCCTGAACAGAGAACACAAGTAATAAATGTTGTCCCAGTACCTTTAGTCAATTTGATGTTTAGAACATGTAATCTGGGCAGCATTATGTTTCCATCCAATAGATTTAGAAATTCACTGAACGTTCAGTTTGTTTCGTCTGACTCACTCTTAATGTGTTATGGCAGAGTTTGCATTCAAATGCTGCATGTTTATTTTCTCAACATTTCTAAACACTAATGATACTAATTATGAAAGACTCACATGGCCACAGTATACTACTTTTCATGAGTTACATCAAAGTACCACTGTTTACACATAGTTTAACATGTCTGTTATGGTGAGGAATAATTCTTTCAACACATTTCGGAGACATTAGGCATATCGCTCCATATTGCTACTTAATTATTACTTGACAAGGGTATTTGCATCACTATGCAGACTCTGAGCCCTGCAGACCAGCCACCGAAGTGTTGAAATAAATATAAATAAATAATCCATCCAACTGTGCAACAATCCCACATCACTAAATCACTGTAAAAAGGTAGAATTAGAGTTTTGTGTGGAAACTCTGTCAAATGTAAAGTTACTGTTTAAAGTGGAAAAAAATAAAAGCATTTCTGTGATCATCACTGTAATAGCAAGGCCTCACAAGCTTACAGACAAATAACTGAGAGTGTCTCTGCATTGTATCTCGTGTAGTAAAACATGCTCATTTTTTCTATGGCCAAAATTTATTTTAGCTTTAATTACATTTTGATATATAACATCTTCAGTTGAGCTCAGAGCTAATAACCACAAGAGAGACTGACTTTACAGGTCCTCTTGTTAACTCTGAACTGTGATGGACTGGTTTCTAGGTGCCTTACTGCTGGAGTGAGCTGCAGCACTCCTTAAAGTCAATTATGGGACACTTATTTCTGAGATGTTGATCTCATGAGAGTTCCTGAATAAATATTGATTAACTTATTAGCATTTGCTTTGAAGCAATGGATGCTCAGATTGTGCTTTTTTGTAGTTGCATATTGTACAGTGCAAACAATTCATGTCTAATTTCAGTAAACAGTCAGAAGCACAGCCATTAACTACATGAGATTGAAACGTTTTGCATATAGTACAAAATGCAAAAGTTCTGATATACGTATTACACAGCATGACTGACAGGGCCTTTTACTTGCATTTTAGATAGTGAACAGATGGAAAAACGAATAACAGCATGAAATCTAGTCCACAAAATAAATAACACCTGTATCATGATCAGCATTGCGTATTTATGTGGGCTAGAGCAGGAATCACTACAAAACAGTGCCCATTGATCAATTAATTATTGATAACAGGGAAGGCAAGTGAAAGGACAGTTTAGAAAGTGACAAGGGAGGCAGGGAATAGAAATGGGAACATTGCTGAGTCTAGCCCCTCTGTTGTAGGGGGAGGCAGACAGCAAAAGGAAAGGAAAAGAAAACTTGTTAAATGCGATGATTCATCACATACCATTGCAGCATTAAGCCAAATTAGGTTACATTGATATTGGTATTTGTCACATCCTGCTGGGCTGCCAGGTGTCTTCATAACACAACCAAACCAGCCAGATGAAGCTGATCCATTGAATTCACACAATATAGTTTAAACCATATGTACATGTCATTACTGTGTCTCAACAGGTCGATCTGAGCTAGGTCTTAACTTTACCCTCATTTCAATCATCAAGACAGGCTGCTGCATTTAGTCAAGACATACTGGCAAAAGAATGTGCACCTTGCAGTAATGTAGACAAATATGCACTGCCAGCACCACACTGTGACCTGTGTTAGTTAAGTTTCAGAGAGTAGAAAATCAGTCCTAACTGGTCGTTATCATTTAATTACATAATTTATGATGCATTTTTGGTCCTACTTTTTGAATTATAAGTAGGCATGGGATCAAGTATCTGAAATTATTGATATGTCTACCAATATAAAGGCGTGCTCCAGAGATGGATCCAGACAGAACCAATTTGTAGGAGAACAGATTATCTGAAACGTGTGTCGACAGTGAGCTTAATAAAGAAACACTGAGTACTTTTTTTTTTTTACTTCTGTTGTTGCAACCGTGTGTCCTTAGTGACAGCAGACAAAACTTGTTTTAAATATATATTTCACAGGTTTAATGGTGGTAAAGGACATTTGCAAACCACAGCTGATGGTCCCTTTTCCAAACACTAGGTGATAAGATCTCCCATCTGCAAGAGTACTGAAGTCAGCAGACAGTGTGGCAGAGGAGGGAACAGAGCAGTGGAAGAGAAGACTGCTGTCCATGAAGAGGTGCAATACAGTGTCTGTTGTACAGGATGCAACGCTGATGTAATGTTTTCATTTGTTTACACTGTAATGTCTTAAAGCCATGCAAGCACTTGGAAATTCTAAGTGTATTTGTCTGTAGACAGGTCTGTAGTTCTATTGTGGGGATTTTGACTCATACCCTATAAAAGTCAGAACTGTGTTTTCTACTTTGCAACCCTGGGGGGCTGAAAAACTTAATGCCACATTTTTCTTTCTGGAGAAGTCTGTGTTGGCAGCTTGAAATAGGCAAACACAAGATACCAGCCATACAATTCATGAAACAAAGTGGTTTGTTTAATATATTCTATATTCATTACAGTAAAGTGCAATTAAGTGTAAAGTGTAATTTTGATGATTATGGCTTATAACTCATGGAAATCAGAAATCCACTATCTCATATTATTAGAATATTTTCTGACATCAATCAAAAAAAGATTTATAATACAGAAATGTCCAACTTCTAAAAAGGTTTGTTCATTTATACACTTAATACTTGGTTGGGCTTCCTTCACCACAAATGAAAGCATCAATGCGGAGTGTCATGGAGGCGATCAGCCTGTGGCACTGCTGAGGTGTTGCAGGTGAAGCAGGTTGTTTTGACAGCAGCCTTCAGCTCGACTGTATTTTCAGGTCTGGTGTGTCTTATCTTCCTCTTGACAATACCTCATATGGGGTTCAGTGAGGTTCATGTCAGGTGAGTTGCCTGGCCAATCAAGCACAGTAGTATCACGGTCAGCAAACCTTTTGTTAGTAGTTTTGGCACTGTGTGCAGTTGCTTGTTAGAGCCTGAAATGTAACAACGACCCGAATTCAGGTCGTTACATTTCGGGCTCTAACAGGTGCTAAGTAAAAAGGAAATCATCTGAACAGAGAACTTTGGACCACTGAGCAACAGTCCAGTTGTTTTTCTCTTCTTTTTCAGCCAGGGTAAGATGCTCCTGATGTTGTCTCTGGTTCAGGAGTGTCTTGATATTAGCAATGCATCAGTTTCTTTACTGAAGACGTCTGTGCTTGGTGGCTCTTGATGCACTGACAGTCCAAGTTCTTGAATTGAGTTCTTGACAATCCTCTCAAGACTGTGTTCATCCCTGTTGCTGGTGCATCTTTTTCCTACCACATTTTTCTCGTCCAGTCAATTTTATATTAATATGATTTGAAACACCCCTTTGCCAACAGCCAGCCTTTTCACCAATGACCTTCTGTAACCTTCCCTCCTTGTGGAGGGTGTTGATGATGGTCTTCTGGACTACTTTCCAGTCAGCAGTCCCACCAATCTTCCCCATGATTGTGGTTGTGTGTACTGAACTAGACCGAGAGATACATAGTATTTATATTGTTTGAATATTAATTTCAAACTCAAAATAAAATATTCTAATATTGTTAGATTCTGGATTTCAAACATTTCATAAGCTGTGAGCCATAATCATCAATAATAATAAAACAAAAAAAGCTTGGAATGTTTCACTTTACATGTGATGAATGTAGGATATATGGAATGTTATTTTTTAAATTAAACTACAAAATAATAATTTTTTTACAATATTCTAATTTCTTGAGCTGCACCTGTACACTAACTGTAGTTAGCCTGGCTGCTAAATCCTTCGAGCTCCCGCAGTAGTGACTGATCAAAGCTTACATTTAGCCTTCTTAGCAGGCTGCACTAACTCCTATATCAGCCAAGGTTGGAGATGGAGGTGATTACAGGGCACAACTCTGTGCTGGTAGGTTTCAAGTACAACTGTTGTAACCTAAATAAAAATGGTCAAAAAGCTTCATCACATCAACAACACAAGGAGCACAATAGTTTTTTAAAAATGACTGGTTATTATATAATCTCTGCAAAAAATGCAATTGTACACACACAGCCTTCCAGTTTTACAAAAAAAAAACTTATATAACAAGAGAGTGACATGAAAAATAATAAAAAACACCTGTGCCACAAGTTTGTCACTACTTGCTCTCTGAGCTCTGTGCAGAATCATACATCCTCACTGCATTCACTTACCCCCTTCACAAAAGCACACACACAAACAGTCCCTTACCTGCAGGTCTGATCTCAGAGCACAATAGCATGCAAAAAACATGGCAATGCTGTAGTAACATGAAGGGAGCCAGGGGTGACTGCTAAATCTTCTTCAAAGATTAGAAACAAAAAGCAAAGGAAGAAGTTCTGGTGTGAGATGAGACAAAGGTAGCAGCATCCCTGAGTGAGAGAAATACTCCTCTAACTGTACCACACTGAAGCAGCTAGACCCTTTTTCTGTGGGGAATTTGAAAACACCAATAAAAACAGCTTCCACTTGATGTAAAGCTCCATCTCGGCTTATAGGCAAGCAGGCGGGACTGAATTGTCAAAAGGGAGGAGTGAAAATCTGTATCTCACATAAAGAAGGAGAAAGCAAACGGAGGAAGGTCTACTGGCTGAATGTGATCAACATGTGCAGGTCAGCTGCAAAGGAAAACACTAACTTGTAGTGTGAGTACATAAAGATTTGAAAATGAAAAGTAAGAAATGTGTGACATCCTGTATGCTGTAAACAGTGCATCTTTTAGTGTGTTATAGGCTTAAATCTACACCTCAAGAGGAGGCATTGTGCAATACTGGGCATTGTTGTTTGCAGCATGTTGCACACCATCTTTGATCATTTTTGTATTGTCTCTCTCTCCCTTACTCACACACATGCATACACACAGCATTACATAACAAGAAATGCTCGACACTGCCACTACTGTGCTCTGAAGAAAGACACTAGCAGAAGAGTAACACCTCTATTACACCACCGCAAATGTTTAGCAAAGAGACAATGCTTCTTTAGAAAACTAAAAAAAGGCAAAAACCTCTAAACTTTGAAAAAAAAAAAACACAGCATGAAAGAAAACAGATCATATAAAGAGATGTAGATGATTACTGAGATGTTTTGTCTCTATTTTGTAAAATACTTAGCTACTTCTAATCACTCATCTGTATGCGGTTGTGTGTTTTTGCTTGATAGTGTATATCACAACTGCATTATCAGCAAGGTTCATGATACAGTGTTACAGCACAGGCACCAACCCTCACCTGAAATAAAGAGTGCCTTTACTAACATCAACAAAAAACCTGTAACGTTTGATTAAAATACAATATTAGGTTTATCAGAAAATGACACCATACAGCAAAGACTTCATGAGTGAGGGAGTTGTCTAAACTGTCATCAATAATTCAGCATATGTCAAAATGTCAAGAAAAAAACTATTATACATTTTAACAAGTAAAGATAGTTTAGAAAAACAGTTAAATAAGTTACAGTCATATGTGGCAGGGAGACTACAGCCAGGCTACAGGCTGTTGGTGGTGCTAGAAGAAAAGTCAAGCTATCACCAAAGTCATTAGGGTTTAGTGCCTAAAACCATGCAGGTCTGCACCAGAAAGTGCCAATCAATCAAGTAGATTAACTGGATAAATGAACATTTTCACCAACTGACTGCCCACCATTAAAAGTCAAGGGATCTCTAAAGTCTTCAGGATTTGTCCTCTGGATACCTGGATATTTCCATAAACGAAGTGAGCAGACTGACATTGCCACCTCATAGCCATGTTACTAGTGTGCTTCAAAAAAATCACTGGGTGCAGACCATCAGGGTAAGATTAGTTTGATATGTTGGACATACATTTTACTGAAAAGAGTCTGCATCAAATTGAAATTAGTTTCAATCCTAAATGAACCAGCCTGACTGGTTTTATTAGTGGCTGTCACATACTGTCTCCTCTAACTAATGTTCAGTAGGACACCCTGGTCATGTTGCAGTCAGGAGACAGTCACTTATGGGCTTATTAACATACACAAGTTCAACTTAAATCAAACACACAGCTAACTTAGAATGTGTCATCAAGCCACAGCTCGTCAGATCAGTGCACCTGTATCTAGATATTAATCAATATGAATTACTACAATCTCATAAACTGTGCAACAAACATTTCACAAGTAAAGCAATGAACATAAATGAATGAAGATCACAGTCTAGCTTTGTTTACCAGGAGGTGCTAGGTGAAACATTAACTTTGAGCGTGCATAAGATCATTGTTTTTCACAAATTCTGGACTTTTTTAAATGACTGTGGTCAAGAGTAGGCATTCTTAGTGATGAAGAACGCACCTCAACATCATATTGCTACTCATAATTAAAGTTGCAGGTTTTACACTTTTACATATACTGTAGTGTTTAAACATTCTTGCGTCTTCCTCTGTAATTTACAACAGCAACATGCTTTGGTTAGTGTGTTCACAGTGGGAAGATGCACCAGTCGGCAAACTGAATGTACGGGGAGGTATTAAAGACGTTGTAGAGAATATATTTTTGGTGGCAGCCTTCCTGTTACCGTGGTAACTGTCCATCGATTCAGCAGTATAAGTGAACAGAGAACTAAACGGATCTTCCACCCCCTACTTTACTTATTTATTTATTTCTCTGTGAGTGTGAGGTTGAGCTAGGGGAGGAAAGTGGGGGCTTGTATGAAGAGTGGAAGAAAAAAAGGCAGGGGAGGAAATCTGGGGGTGGATGAGTTAGAATGAAAGTGTTGGCATCTTGAACACAGCCACTAACATGGCAATGGAAGGGAACATACATGATGAGACCCTCATGTCCTAGCTCCTCAGCTCTAGGCTAATGTCAGCAGCAGGACTGACAAATGTGTATATGATATTCAATATTAATAGATGTCAATATTTATTTGTACAGCATTATTTTTGTGGTACGACTATTTCATACTTTATATTGCACGTGTGTTAAATAAAAATACAAATATATAAAATAGATTCTCTTCGCATTCTACAGTGTGGTGTCTTACATTTTAAGTAAAAAAATACACTGTAACTTATCATGAACACGGTTCCACTCATCTGACAGAGATCATAAAACACAGTGGTAAAATAAAACAGATGCCAGGTGATGCAGCTGTGCCACACGTCATATTTAACTGATGTCCCTTTAAATTGACGCTCCGAGTGGAGGAGGCCTCATTTTGGCTAAAACCTCTTGCCTGTATTCCTCTCACCTCCTCCACTCAGAGCATGCTGGAAAACTCCATCCACCTAGCCCCAAGAAGCCACACAGACCCTCACCAAGGTGCTTAGCTGTCCCCACCAGCCCATGTGTCCATGATAAAGTCCCTGAGCCTATAATCATCTTGGTTGCAGATGGTTCAGTTTGTGGCAAATATAGAAAATAGCAGAACAACACAGCTGTTGCTGTAAACGTCACTATGCAAGGTAGAAATCCCAAGTATTCTAAGTCAACTAAACAAGACACATAAGTATCCTGGTACCTACAAATGTGTGTCGAGTTTCAGGATATAATTATAATTCTTCATGATATCTGAAATCAGCATGCACAGGCCCCCAAAAAGGTGACAATCAGTGTGTTCCTCCTGGCTTTCAAAGCCTCTCTCTATACAGTTATATACCACCATGGCTTGTCACTAACTTTGTGTCTTTCCCGTAGTCAGTGTTTTGTTCTCTCTGCAGTACAAATATTATATAATATAGAAATATTTACAGATTTTACTGCACTTACTTAGTATTTGTGTCAACAAAAGCATTCCAGTCTATGAGAGGTACTTCCTTTCTTGCGCTCCATGCATCTGTTGTCAGCTTGTCAAATGACTTTCATTTACCGTCAATTTTCCGTGAAATTTAGGGACCACATATCTGACAATAATGGAAGATTTGCATAGAAATATTGGGGTGAGTTTTGTTTACATTCATATAATTACATTCATTTAGGGCTGGTCCAGAATATTTGACTATCCGAATATAATAATAGTCGTCATTAATTGGACCCGAATTGTCAAAGGACGGCAACTACTATTCAGAACAGCCCTACATTCATTATTATTTGAAATACATTTTTAAATGATTGGTATTGGTATAAGTTATCTTTGGTCATTGCTGAGTAACATTCCAATGTGTACATCTGCTGCCTGTATGTATGTAAAAACCAACTGGAATGTCTAACTGTAGAAGTCCAAAGAAGAAACAGGTTGTGAGAAATAAGTCATAACTATTAGAAATGTTCCCATTATTATGAAATAATCATTTTGTATTTTTAGTATTTCATCATTATTTTACACCATGAGATACAAAATCATAATTCTGAGATACCAAGTCATAATTATTACCTCCGCTAAGCGAAGCATTTGTCTGTTTGTTTGTTAGCAAGATAACTTGAAAAGTTATGAAGCTTTTTTGTATTTTCAGTATTATGACAAGACTATGTGACTTCATTTATAAGAGAGAGGCACTAAAAACCTAATCAGGCCCTTTAATGAAAAGTTATTTAAATAAATTCAAACATATTTACAGATTTACTAATTACATTTCATAGTACTGGAACTAAATTCAATCAAGTATTATGTAATTCATTTGTTTAAGTGTGATTTCAAAGTGCAGCTAAACATGATCTGATGTCAGGTCATTCTGACATGTGTTTGTCTGGACCAAGATGGAGCAAGACATTTTTCTGTTGCTGAACTTTGAATGTTTGTTAAACAGAAGGCATTTTTGGAACAGCTGACATGCATTTATTCTGCAAGAGAAAGGCTGCATATACTGATACTATATTCCATCCTAATTTTTAAAATAAATATCCACACGAATTTCAGTACAGTACAATTTTACATCTGCTTCTCTCTTCAGATATATTTCAGACATGTTCTGCTGCAGTGATCAGTAAGCAGAGTAAAATCCTGTGCAGCAGTTTTTTGTATGAATTTCCATTCCGTTCTCTTACATGCTGTACCATTAACAGGAAAATCTTAAAATACGTTGTATAGGTCTAAAAAATACTATTTTCAATGGTGCCACCTTTGCTCCATATTACTGACACCAAATAAGGACAAACCCAAAAACACCGTGTTTTAAATGATTATGAAGGTGTACCGTAACTACACTTGCATAAGGTAGCCAGACTTCAAGATTCAAATTGCACTCGTTTACAATCAAGGCACAACCAGATATAATCAGGCATTTGATTAGTAATATTTCAGAGTGAATATCAATAAATGATCGAATCTAGTGGTATTGATCAGTCTTATAATAAGAAGTTGTGAACTCTGATTTCATTGACCTCCAGGTCCCAAAAGAGTAGAGTGGGTTGTCCACTGATCTCAAGGTTGGCGGTTCGATCCCCGGCCCCTCTACATGCCCAAGTGTGGTTGGGCAAGACACTGAACCCCAAGATGGTCCCAACGGCAGGCAGCCACCTTGCATGTCACCATTAGTGTGTGAATGTGTGAATAGGAAACACATTGTAAAGCGCTTTGAGTACTATGACTGTAGAAACATTTGTTACATGTATTAACTACTGCTACAAATAAACAATAAGACAACAATGACGTAATAAACACCAAACAGTAAATAAAATAGTACTAAACAAACTAATTCATTAACAGGGATCATCACTGGAAGCAGTTGGTAGAGTGGTGATCAATTTAGAATCACTTTGGAAATCAGAAGCCAATTGTAATTGATAAATTCACTCCTTTAGCAGAGAGAATGTAATACTTGCATATTGAAGCTGCAGGATCAGCGTGGGATGTCAGTAGAAGGGACATAAAACTGCAGCAGGACATGTAGCTGTGAAGATCTGCTGGATGAGTTGGAGAACACAGAATTGCAGAGACAGGACAGCACCTTTGCATAATAGCGTGGAAAATGTGTGCCGAAGTAAATATAGTAAGAGCCAAAGTTCATAGTTAGAAAACTCTTGCACCATTGCATTGCGAAGGTTAACGTATGAAGTCTGATACTTTTTGTAAAGAAAAACCCATCATGAAAGAACAAAGAGCACAATTTTTTACAGTGGAAAAGCCTCAATTTCAGTAAAACAATGACAAAGCCCCCATTTTAGTAAAACTAGTTGCATTCCAGTGACTTTCTTTCATACAGAAAGTTCTTTGGAGCCAAATTCAAATCAGCATCTATCAATCATGAATGTGTTCATCCCAAGAGGTGGTGTTAGGCTCATTGTCCATGAGACGTCAGAGACCAAATACCTTTAGAACTTAGTTTGAGTTCATTTTTTAAACATATAAATCCAATTGTTTAATATCTGCTATGATTGCAGATCTGAAATCCCACTGATCAGGTGGACTTTAAGGATTCATTATAATAAACTTCTAATAAAACTAAGAACACAAGCATGTGCATTCAACAATTAGAAAATTAGACTGAAGAATTACATATGCATAGGATAAAAGTCTTGGTGTCCTTTATAGAGGTGATAAAGAAAAGGTGGGTGTTTGTGTCCCATATGTGTGTATTCTCCACAAACAC
>OMNN01021571.1:5093-30347 GCA_900302755.1 Chromis chromis
GTGTGTGTGTACATATGTGTCTAAGTGAGACATGAAGAAAGACAGAAAGATACAATACACTGAATATGACTGAAACAGAAAAACAACTCAGAGACCTGCAGTGGCTTTACTGAGTAGCTGGAAGCTTTTTTTGGGTGCTCAGTGTTTCTGCAGTGAGTCTCTAAAGGTCACAGACAAGAAGCAATCTTTTCAGAATGACTTATGAACTCAGTGAAGAGAAATGTGCACAATATTGCACAGTTATAAGGTAACCATCCTTAAACTTTTACATTTTTTTGTTTTAAATTGACGGCCCTAACTTAAGCACACTGTCTCCCCTTTGTCAAATCAACGCTGATGCTATGAGGTCGCCCATGTCATGGTCAACACAATACACATGGACACACTTTTTTTAACCTCGCAAGCTGAAAATTGCAACACTTCAAACACACATCAGCTGCATGATTTCCTTAAATAAACACTCAGAGTGACTTTAAACATGCAGCACACAACACAGACAGGCCTTAAGGACAAGAAAGTGTTCCATAGTTCATTTCTGCAATTCCTAACAAAAAGTTACAAACATTACAAATGTTAGTTTGGATGTATTTCTTGAGTCAACTCTGAGTCAAACATCAGTCTGGCCTTAGTGGCTCAATGGGAAAACTGCAGGTTCCAAATAATCAGCCGACAAGTTTGACTTTGTTCAGTTGGAATGTACACAAAGAGCTGGAATACAGTGAAGGTTCAGATAAAGATAAGAGTTCCATTAAGTTGTTATCATTTTTCAGGGTGACCAATTTGATGATTCTCTATTTAAAAAAACAAAAACTGATTACCACAGCAAAAAGTGTTTTCGGAAACATTCAACATTCGATTAACACTGAGGTTGCTACTCTTATACTACTATCTGGTTTATCTATTCATGAGGCACTATCAAAAAGTTCGGTGCCAGTTCCTTTTGCATACAAATGGTGCATGAACCTTCATGGTGAAGATTGTCACTGGTGAGAAGAGTTGAATCTACAGCTACCACCCAGAGACCAAACAACAGTCATCACAGTGGAGGAGCCCACAGTGTCTGAGACTGGAGAAGCAATGTCGGATCAGAAATGCACCAAGAGCATGTTCAATGTTTTCTTGAACTGTGAATTCGTCCTCCGGGGTCTGAATGTCAACACCAAGTTCTACTGTGATGTCCTGTCTTGTTTGAGGGAGACCATTCGGCACAAATAATCTGAACTGTAGAGCAGTGGTTATTAGGTGTTCCATCATGACAACACACCCACTCACAATGTGTTGAAAACGCAGTCTTTGGGGCGCACCAACACATTCGTCAATGCCCACCTACCCTACTCCCAGATTCAAATCCCTGTGAGTTCTTCCTTTTCCTCTGAAATGAAATTCAAGTTGAAGTGTCGCCATTTTGAAGCAGTGGAGAAGATCTAACATGTGTCGCAGCTGGTACAGACTGGAACTTCCAGGGAGCATTTCAGGCGTGACAGGAGCACTGGGAGCATTTGGTAGCTGCACAGGCTCATCACTTTGAAGTTTGAAATTTAATGTATCGTTTTCTTTATATAGACACAGTTTCTGATTTCTTTTTTTGGCACACCTCTTATGTATTAATCATCAACTGCCTACATCAAACTCATTCATCTCAATCGTTGTTTTTCCAGTCAGGCATCCTTTGACTTTACCCAACTACTTTATGTATTTCTTTATAGTGAGGTCTGCTAGTGTGTGCAATCTTATCTCTTTGTTTTTTCTTCCTTTTATCTTATTTGTTTATTTGTTTTACTAGGGCCAAGACCTGAGTACTGTATTTCGTTCCTCATGTTTCCATGCTGTGAATGACAATAAAGTATCTATCTATCTATCTATCTATCTATCTATCTATCTATCTATCTCTTCTTATGGATTAAGGTATACATTAGACAGTGCCCCGATCAAGCTCTTTGAGGGTTTTTGGCAGTTCTTCTTCACATTTTCAATTATTTATGGATATATTCAAGTAGTGTCTTTGGCATATATGTAAATAAAAAATAAAAAACAAGACAAAAGAACAAACCCCCCCAGAGTAACTCGGGGGAAGCTGTTTAGTATTCAAGGTAATTTCTGGAATAACGTGTGATAGCAGGCTGATAACAGACTGGACTACACAATGAAAATGCAATAACTTTGTGTTGTTTGCTTTTTTTGACCTTGGTAAATTATCGAGATACAAGCTGTTGTTTAAGGTTTTAATTCTAACATAAAAGATGACTCCCAAATCTTACATTTTTTTATACCATCATGTTATACTATCTAGACGAGGTAAAGGCTCTTAGAAAGAAGAGTTAATTTGCCTGTGACTTTGAACTTGAGCTTGTAAGACTTAGATTTAAATTTTCATGGTGCCAGCCCGTTTTGTTTTCCATACCGATTTGCATCAGTTTGCAGTCCTGGACTATGGTGGCAACGAGCTATTAAACCACGGAAACACAAACATGCTTATCTCTATCAGTTCGAAAATACAAAAATAACACAGAGTTTATTATTATTGGCATTTTATTGCCATTTGTTACAACCACCTAGTAAGACCTGTTTACAATCTCACTAAAAGAACAAAGTTTAGTCAGCATTCTTTCAGTGTGCGCATCTTTAACTCCACTGACTACTGCAGTTGTTCATTTAAACTCCCTTCATCCCCTCATCCAGTGCTGACATTTAGACTGATGTACATTTAGAATCTGTGTTCACTCTGTGTCTGTTCATTTTCATTAAAATGTCACGAGTCCCAGACTTTGCCAGTTGGTTTATGAGTAGAAAGTTAAGTCCGTGTCAAGATTTGCTCCAGAGCATCACAGCAGCGGAGCCACAGTGCCAAACACAAATGTGTGTTATTGTTTCTCTAAACGGTTTAAACCATGACGAGACCATCCTGCCTGCGGTTATATCATGGGAATGATGTGTCGCACTGTACTTCTGACACGCAACATGAAAATATCATATAACAGGATAACTAAAAACTCCACAGAACACACACACAAACACACACACACACACACACAGGAAAACACCCACTTATTAGGAGCATGTAATAAGATAATAAACTATCATTTCTCTCTCAGGACACATTTAGTCCTCACTAAGGACAATCAAAACACTCTTTGTCACTTAGCCAAACCCCACACATAATCGCACTAAGGCTTACACACACAATCATTGTCATGCAGAACTAATGGCCACTGACAATGACGGCGTAGACTGTAGGATGAATGACCAAAATTTGAATTGGAGACATCCAACGCTGAGAATGAGAACAGGCAAATCTGTGTGTAGGTGAGCGTCTTGCTGGCTGGCTGAGTGCAGAAAGGGTGTGTGTGTGCGTAGGGTTTTTTTTGTGTGCGTAGAGGGGAGGCTGTGGTGTCTCAGTCATCTCCACAGGCATAAACAGTCGCTTTCCATCCATTTAAAACCTGCATGGGTGCACAGTATGTGTGTGTTTAGGTGTGCCGTGGAGGGATATTAATGTATTTTCTATTTATGTGTGGCTAACGTGTGGAATTTGGACATTAGTGTGCATTCGAGTGTGGTGGCATAAGTGTACGTGTGTTTACAGTTGCGTCCTACTGTCTCCTCTGTGTGATTAGCCTCCCATTAACTCTGTCACATATCACCCATCAGTGGCTCCGGGCGTCCTCTGTACTATCTCACTGGTCAAACATACATTTGGTTTGACTCCTAAACACACACATGAACACTCAACATCCACTCCCATCTGGACACCCATTAGGTGCCTATCACAGCATATGATAATTGTCTCTATTGCAAAGCCATTTCTTTAAAAGTGTGCATCCTGATATCCACAAATGACCCTAAATTACAGGCCGAGTTTAATCATGTTTTACTGCCACACTGTCTACTATTTGTTCACTTTTTTTTTTTTTTTGCTTCTCTTTCCTGTAAATAAGCAAACTAAAAACATGTTTTGGTATTTTTTAGGACAGGACATGGGAAATAAAGCACGGGTCAGATAGTGATTCACTTTTGGTCAACACAAAACATGATAACATCTTTTAATAAGCCAGTAAGAGCAATCCTGGCCTGAAAGATTGTAGATATTGTAGACCTTGAAGACCTTGAAGATGAGTAAACAGGGCAGTTCAGCGTAAACTTCAGATAAGAACACAACAAGGTTAAAAATGCAGTTCAGTTAGTCCTAGGTTAAGTGTTTTGCAGGAAATAAAAGAGTTCAGGGGAAAACTATTTCTTAAAGAAAACAGGAGAAGGGAAGGATTTATAGATTGATTGAATAACCCTTTGTGGAAACCTCCCTTCTTATACAGTGATAACATACAATGTATACTTGTCAGTCTTCATATTTCTAACATGAATCCCTTCACTCTCCCTTCCTCCTTCTGTTCTTCTTCAAATTAACAATTCCAGATCATTCATCTACATGGAATTTCTCCGTCTGTCAAGTCAGAGGCCCAAAACAAAGAGGAATTACTCTCTCCCTACCCTGCTCACTCCTAACAGTCCACAAAATAGTTCCAGAGGCTGAGAGTAGGTGGAGGGGAGGACATTATAGAAGGAGTGCGAGTACATGGAAAACCCTAAGCCCCTGTAGTCCCAGTGCACTGTGGCTGTGACAGCCAGCTCTGCTCTGCTCCACCTCACCTGTTATCTGTCCATCACTTTATTGTGTTATACCAAGCTGTGCAGAGAGCTCTCAGTTCACACAACCACAGGGAACGGATAATCACGGCAGCTCAACTGTTTAAGATCAAATTTTAAGTATGAACAAAGCATCTAAATGGTCAATAAAGGCAGGTTCAGCCATTACACAGCAGCTATAAACTGCAAAGTTCAGCACATCGGTGTAGCTGGAGGATAAGAGAACCTATCTATGCACTTTTAGCCCATTAATGTAACTTTCTGTTTTAGTCATTCAGGTTTGCTGAAATTTACATAGCAGCACTGCTGATTCTCAACATTTAAAAAAAAAACTCTCTTCCTCACTCACTACCTCTCTGTCATGCACACACATGCACACATACAACTTCCCCTGCTCCAGCTGTGTCTTAAGAAGTCAGCGCCAGACCGGTAATCTGACTGGGATAGAAGTTACTGGATCTGTATCCATTACAGGATGTAATACCCCTCAGTCCCAAACTCTCCACACTTCCCCTTACTGCACCTTTTAGAGGTCATTTCAAGATGACTATGTTTTTCTCAAACCTAAGAGTCAGCGTCGAACATGGTATAATAGGGACTCTGTGTCATTGCTTTGTCATAAAACCCTTACGTCCTTAACTTCTGCCACCATATTAGCATTTTGGATCCCATCCTGTTAACCCTCTACTGTAGCTCCTGCCATGTGGAAAACTGAATATTTCCAGTATCACGCGGAGCAAATAAAAAGACTGAATCTAAGGTGTGAGTTTACATCAGGACAACAGCAGCGTGTTTTCAGCTACAGGCAGCAACACCTTATCTCTCTGTTTCAACATTACAGCCAGCACATCAGTAGTTCTAATGAGGTATCAGTTTCCAGCGAGTAAACTGAACGCATCCTACCAGAGAGCTTTAAAGCTCCAAGGGTGAGGAACAGAAAGCACAACTTACTGTAGCAGTTTGATACCGCAAGTCAGCTCTCATGTGTACTGTTACTCTGTTTTTAAAAGCAGCTTTTTATTCTGAAACGTCTCAGTCAGCTTTTCACAAGGATGATAGCTTTGTCCATGACTTCCTGAGAGTTGAGTACCACTATAAATTCTCACTGTGTTGCTGAATAGACTAAACTGAAACTTCTGACATGATGAGAGGCGTCCATTTCATTGTTGGTGGCAATATATGCAAATAATAGAGCATGCAGCCTCTTTCATCTTGTCTCTCACCTGTACAGACTATTGATTTTCTCAAAAAACTAACATCAGACCCAAATTCAACAATAAGAGTCGACATTAGGTGTCTTTTACACGGCGGGAACACCGTTTTAAGTAACGCTTTCCTTTTGTGAAGAAAATGACAACTCAAAAAAAAAAAAAAAATCTTTAAGCAGGTTTTTTGAGACACAGACGCTGCATACAGATTTTCTCCAGTCACTTTATGAAAACTATCAAATGCAACTTGAATGGCAAATTCTCAATAGTCTGAGAGCGTGTGCATGATTGGATTATTAAACAAACAGGTATGGTGTTTCAATTATGTTAAAACAAAACCTGAAATTCTGCTGTGAGCAACATTCTCATTAGCGAGCAGTGACAAAAGCAAAGCAACTGGCAGAGCTTTGACTGTGAAAACTGATACAGCAGTGCTTATTTCCACCAAGGACAATGAAATGTAAGCTATCACGCTTGCTCTTCACTTCCCAGAACTCACATTGAAGGCTGCAGTCTGGGGGAGGTGGAAGGTCACCGAAGATCTGTGTGTGTGTGTGTGTGTGTGTGATTTATAAAGTGTGCATGACTATGTGAATTCCCTTTGCTGTGCTTTCTCTTTGTAGAATAATGAATACAATGTCCCTCATTCGTTTGCTGCAGAGACAATGGACTAGAAATGCTTTGGGGCAAACTGTGACCTTCATGCAGACAACACAGTAGCTGCCTACCGCCTGTCTAAAACCTGTAATGACTCCAGTTCACCTGTGGCTACAGGACCAAGAAACACTAGCTGACCATGTCTAGACTTCCATTCAGTCCACCAAGTAGCTACGAAGTTGTTTTGGAGAGACAGCGGGAGGAAAGAGAAAGTACGTGATTGAAAAATAATTATCTGTTCCATCTTTCTTTCATACATTTTTTTCAGTAAACAAATATTTGCCTGTTGAGTCACAGCTGAATCTGTTGCAGGAACAATCATTCATCTGTGCGCCAACCAATGAATGAGCCTGTTGCTGGTCAAATCAATCATCCTATGTGTCAAACCATAAAAGAGGCTGTTGCTAACAGGCCTCAGGTGAAACGATATTTTAATACATTTTGGGAAATGGATGGATCTGCGTGTGTGGAACACACCTGATTCAACTTTATCAATCAATCAATCAACTTTAATTTGTAAAGCGCTTAATCACATCTACAGACATTTCGAAGCGCTTTCACAAGAAAAGATAGAACCCAACAGAACCCTTCCCAGAGCAAGCAGAAGCAACAGTGGCGGGGAAAAACTCCCTCATGGGAGCCAATGATCACCTATGATGTTAGTTAATGACCAACTAACATCATAGGTGAGAAATGGAATTCTGTTCTGTTTGTGTCTCCGATCAATCTGGGCATTTACCTGATGCTAAGCCAGATATTAGGGAAACTAAGCCGTTCAAGTAGAAAAAAACACAATGCAAATTTTTCTGCATTTACATGCTAGGGATTTGAGGGATGCTCTTATCCGGGGACATGCAAAACATTCCCATAAAAATAAACTGTCATTTGTATCTTTTAGTCTAGGCAATAAAAGTTAACGCTATGCTGGTACAAATTTAGGTAAATAGGATTAATGGCCAATAAAAAGCAGATTGTTCTCAGCTTTCTGCGCAGATCCAGCAGATATCAGGGACAGGGAATCTGTTTTACTAGAGGTTGTGAACCAATGTCATACTAATATTAGCTCTGAAACCTTAAATCACAACACCTGATGTCAACCCCAAATACTGCAAATCGATTTCATCTATGGCTAATATTAGCAATGCAAATTAGGAATTTAAAGTAAATAAATATACATTTCCTGGTGTAATATGAGCTTATTATTAAAGAAATGGCAGCATGAATGACTTAGACACAAATAAGAAATCTTGGTAGGGGTCCAACTTTGTGTCAGATTGAACATACAGTACGTCTTCTTTGCTGGCAGCTGTTCTGTGGCTTCTTGGGCAGAGCAGTCAGTGTTACCATGAATCTAAAACATTCAGACGCTTTGTAAGTCTGTGTCCTTGTGTTCTCAGTGCAAAGGCTCACATGTTCGCAGCATTCAAAACAGCTTCTAAGTACTAGTAAGAAATTATAAAACAGCATTTGCAAGTGTAAGGGGAGTAAATCAAAAGAAGGGGGTCACTCAGCATGGACTCCATAGGAAAGCCGACTCAACCAGTGACAATGACAGGAAAGATGGACGAGAAAAGAGAGGATGACACGCAGCCAGAGGTCGCAGGACGACCTCAGCACATAGCACACTGAGTATGAGGTATGAGCCTCTGCTGGCTTAACTTCAGGGCTCCCAGCTGAAATAATCTCCAATGACTTTAAATAGACCAACAATAAAGAGAGAGAGGAAAAACACGCGCAGACACCATCACTCATAAGAAACACTGTCCGAGTCTCTAACAGTGCAGACACTATCTTCTACGTTCTATCAATACTGACTTTTTTCCAATCAATTACAATCTACAGAACTCCTTTGCTACAGTTGGACCTGTGCACGAACAACAGAAGCAGGGAGCCGAACCTTAATGACACATCATGGCACTAAACATAACAGACTATTAAATTTGACACATTCTCCATCTAACACCTCACAAATCACACTCCAGATACCAAACATGGTCACAGACAAAGTGGCTGATGCGGCTAACAGTAACAGTGTCAGTCTATGATGCATCTCTGTCTTTTTGAAGAAAGCAGCAAATATACTGTAGCTGCAGATATGTAAATGAATGTTGGAATGACTGCACTTTGAAAGAAGATAATCCATTGGTCTATAATAATGTCTTTAAAACAACTTGTTGTCTTGAATAACAGATATTAGTTCAAGAAAAGAAAAAAAAGAAAAGAAAAAGCACTGAGCTGTTTTTTCTAAATCCATATAAATAATAAAATGAAAAAAACTTGAAATTAAAAAAATCTCAGGTTGGACTTTTTTGGAGGTTTTGGTCCTGATAATATGTTACATATACTGACATATAACACTACACTATAATCTCATATAAAACAACAATAAACGGTTTTCTGTTTAGGATCATGTCTACATCATGTGCTGCGTTTTGGAGCGGATTCCTCAAATTAATTGTCCTCACAGGTTGCTTACGGATAACAGAGACTGCACAGAGAGTACAGATTTAAGATTCAAGGAGTTAATACTAAGCAGAAAGAACAACAACACCGCCTCAAGACAAAAAAAGACCTCTCAATTACAGTAAACAAATGTTTTAAAGCGTAAAACAGAAGTTCTAATGAGTTGCAGCAGAGCAACTTCAGTGCAAAGCTGAGCAATAAAAACAGCAACAAGGCTGAGGGCAGCAGTGAGTAGAGAAAGTTTGCAGTAACTCACCGTGTGCTTGTGCATGCAGAGAGAACAGTCCAAGCAATAGCAGAGGACTCCGGCTCCAGAGGCAGAGAGATAGACAGCGCTTCAGCCTTTCTCCCTGCACTGGCATGGTAGAGTCTGCAGCTCGGCTCCTCTCTTCTCCTCTATTCTCCTCTCTTCTCAACACGACAGGATCCACCGCTGACACTCTGCCTCTCCTTCTCAGTGTGTGTGCACCGGGGGAGAGAGAGAGAGAGAGTCGGAGAGGGAGGTGGGAAGAGGTGGTGGTGGGAGTATCAGGCATGCAAGCTCCTGTATGTGTGTGTTGGGGTCCGCCGCAACGTGAGAAAGTCCACACCACACAAAACACACCAGCGGCGGCAGCAGCAGTTGGACTTGATTGTCCTCCAACCCAGTCTGACAGTAGCAGCCCAGCTGAGAGAGAGAGAGAGAGAGAGAGAGAAAGAGGGAGAGGGAGGCAAAAAGGGGGAGTTTACTTCACTTGCCTAGTAGGGAGGGCTGGCCCGCTCACACACACACTAATACAGGCAGGGAGGACATGGGTGGAAAAAAAAAACGGGGGCAGGGAGCAGACAGGAGCAAGATGGGGTTTAGAAAAAAGTAGGAGGAGGGTGAGGAGGAGGATATTGAAAACAAGCAGTGGGATCTGTGGGATTGTGCGCTTTTAACCGCTTACAGATAACTGTAGCTCATTCATTTTGGAGCATGAATTCTGTCAACAAGGTGAGAGTGGAAGAAATTGTCCATTTAAACAATGTTTTTAAGTAGAAGTACAATTCAGCAACTTGCATATAACTGGAAAACTATTACATGACTTATATACAATAATTCCCATGTGCTTTCTCTACATGATGACACTGAATCCTAATTTGTGTGTACACAGAGCCGAAATGTGGAGACTGAGCCGGTATATGTTCAGTACATGAATCAGAAGCTCCTATTCTGAGTAACAGCCAACGGTTTGAGCACTGGATAAAACTACCACATGCTTTCTCTCACCCGCTCAAGTGGTAAAGTAATTAAGGGAAAGGGCCTCCTTCAAGTGGACAGAGTGGATTTCAGTTGTTCAGTCTGATACATAAGAAGGTTAAACTGTAGTGTACTTAAAATGTCCTCATGGCGAAGGTTCTGAGCCCAAGGTTATGACCTTCAGTCGTAGTCTGAGGGGAGACTGGATTGGGCGTATGCAAAACAATATTTAAATCAAACTGTATCAAAGATTGTCCCGCTGATAACTCCACCGTCTGCACAGTCTGAGCTGGGATTATCAGTCGAAGCATTTCTCTGTCTCGATTGTGTGCAACTAAGTTTTGTTTTGAAACTTTTAAAATTGCTTACACATGTATTTGAACTGGATAAGCTACTCAAAATACCTCCTTACACAGTGCTGTGCTGTTCAGGTAGCTGGCAGAGACACTTTAAAAGGAGCTGTTAGAGATTACATCATCCAAGCCTGGAGCTTTTATACTAATAAATAAATGGGTTGAGACACTCTAATAGACCATTTCCTTTCCAGGGCTATCCTCTTGCCTGTAAGGCATTTACTGGTTGACAAAACTGCTGAGAAAAAAACTGTAGCGTGCCGAGAACACTGCTTTTAGCAAATGGCATTACGGACATGAAGCAGCAGAAAAAGGAGCGGCTATTATTTTCAGCACAAAATGCTTAACTTTGAAGTTTTCAAAGTTAAATGGATTACGCAAACACTTTTTGTTTTCATGTTAATCTGTCTCGTTTGTAGCCGCCGCTGTTCTTTGCACTTCTTTTCTTTCTCACACTTGTCCACGTTGGTCATTAATGGCAGACAATGGGCGGCTTGGCTGCCTCGTTTCTCAATGTGAGGAAAAAAAAAAACATCACTTCATAGATAAACAGCGCTGCCCTGGTTCTGCCCCAACTTCTTCTGTCTACCCTCAAGCCCCTTTTTCCCCTTCAAACCTGAACATGCAGTAACCAACAGTCCTGTCAACTCTGTTCCAGGTGAAAAGAAGATCCAGGATCAATTTTCGAACTATGATGCCCTGGTAGTTTTAGCTAGGTAGCTAGTGATATTTAGCAGAAGTTTTGAAAATAAAATGCATGATAGTTTTAATTAGCTGCAAAGTCAATTTCTTGGTTGGCATGTTGACAATAAAATGTAATTCATAAATATCAATGCTTAATATGTTGCCAATTTTGCCAGAAGGGGACACGGTTACTGTTATCTTGAAAAAAAAAAATCCATCGCTTGCACGTTCTTTTCTAACTTCAGGACTCTTAGTTTCTCTGGTGTATGCAGGAGAATTCTGTGTTTACAACACCCAGGGCACTGCATGTCCCTTTGAGCGATAACAAAATGAAAAGTGTGTCTTTGCGAAGTTTCTATTGTTTCATGTCTTAAAAACCCCTCACATTTCTCTGCCCACAGTCATCTCCTGTATCATTTTCTGCATCTGTTATAAATTTTTTGGTAACTCGCAAACTCAGCTGCCCTCCCCCTCCACTCGTGTCTCTCTCTCTCTCCTGCACTCCTTTTCCCACTCCCCTCCTCCAATGAACCAGAATGTCATTTCAAGCATGTCTAACCACGGGAAGCCTTTTAAAAACTGTGACAGCATTTGCCCCCAATCCCCAATAGCTGTGAAGCTGTGTGAGTGTGTCGGTGTGTTTGTGTGTGTGTGTTAGTGAGAAATGAATGTCTGTGGCGATTTGCTTAAAGACAGGATATCATATGCAGATTGAGTAATGACCCCTTTATAAACAGTTACTTTAAAGTATTGTGAGCTGCTGCCCCATGACACACACACACAAACACACACACTCTCTGCACATTCTATTCTTCACGAGTGTCACCCTCATGCTGGGTCTATGATGAATGGCTGAAACTGTCACAAACGAAGGATGAGCAGTTAAACCAACAGAGGGAAAAAAAGGGAAAGAAAAGGCTGCTGACAAGAAAAACAAAAAGAGAATCAGAGAAGAATAATGGTTGTCTGAAGGCGAGATTTTTGAAGCATTGGGATAATAAATGGTGGGTGGTGACCTTCAGGGGAGAAGTGAAGGAGTTCGGAGGAAAAAGGTGGACGGAAAGAGGAGATAAAAAGAGGCCAGAGGCAGAAAAATGGAAGTAAAATTTCTACTGTAGGTCACAAATGTAGTTGCTCAGATATTAGAATCTGAAGCAGATGGCACTGTGTTTTTTTCTCTCCTGCTTCTGTTTCTCATATGTTAATGGTATTCAAGCTCCCTTTACACATTCAGATGATGCGTCTGAGCCAGTGCTCGAGGTCAGTACTTTATTCAGCATTCACTCTCTCATCGTTTTTGACAGGCTGTCATAACAGAACAACTTCACATGTCAGCAGCTTTCAGTGTCAACGCTTCAAAGTAAGTCAAGTTCGCCTTCAGAATGCTGAATGCTGCCAAGAGTGTAAACACATTTACTTTGTGATCTCTGAAATTAGATACAAATGATTCATCGAACCACTTGTTAGGCTCAGTCAATGCAAGAGATTCCTCCCACGCTGTAAAGTGAAAACCGTGTATCACATTAGGATATTTAAAATTTCTCAAATAAAGCAGAGGATGGATTGGTCCTTTATGGGTTGAGAAAATGCATATTGAGAAAACTATACCTTTTTAAAAATCTGCTGGATTATCTGCAGATATACAGATCAGGCATGACATTATGATGATATATTGTGTTGGTCCCTCTTATGTGGTCAAAAATGCTCTAAATCCATTGGGCATGGACAAGAGGACCTCTCAGGGTGTCCTATGGGGTCTGGCATCAGGACGTTGGCAGTGGATCCTTTGGGTACTCTGGCTTGTGCAGTGGGGCCTCTGTCAATCAAACTTGTTCCACTGCATCCTGTTGATGCTTGATCAGAATGGGGTCTAGGAAGTTTGGAGGTCAAATCAACATCAAAACTTCAAGAAATACATGTCATCAAAAAGGTGAAAAACATTCCTTCTAATTAAACAACTTACAACTACAATGCATGGAACTCATAACTCCAATCCTAGCAGAATTACAAAGAACTCTGTTTAACATTCTGTTCATTACTTTTCAATCCCTACAAAATCTGGCTCCAATCTACATTTTTGACTTTTTACCACCTGATTCTGCATCTCGACCCGTAACATCTGAGAAACGATTGCTGTTATTGCTTTTTCTTAAGTTTGCACTGTCTTTACTAATGTTTTATTGCCTTCATTTAATGTTTTATTGTTGTTTTCTAATGGTTTCTGTGTTTTAATTCTTTGTAAAGCACCTTGAAACTCCAGTTTTGAAAGTTGCTATAGATGTGAAGTACTGCACCACAGGAGGTTTTTAGGCAATATTGGTCCACCACTTTGGTCCAGACTGAAATATGTCAACATATTTCAGATTTACTGCCAAAACATACAATGATGATCCCAAGACTTTCCCTTTAGCGCCACCATTTGGTTGACTATTGTGTTCTTGAGTGAAATGTCTCTACAATGATATGATCCCCTGAGGATAAACTGTAATCACTTTGTTGATCCTCTGACTTACCCCTTTAGTGCCGTCATCAGATCAGACCTGCCTTGGCTGTACTTTGTGTTCAGTGCTAATTAGCAAGTATGAGCACAACAACATGTTTAATTATAGATGGCAGCATCCCAAAAGCTACACTATGTACATGTTCTGGACAGTAAATCCTACATACTACGATTACAATAGACCGTTTTAGCAGTTAGTATAAAAATAAAAATTAAATTGCGAATTGGAAAGCCACTACCATTTAGATTTAACAAAAAAGACTTAATTGGTGCTCATTACTCACAATTTATTTTTCCTGGTGTGAGCTGCTCCTCCATTTCTGGACACTGCATTGTGGGAGAACAGTGTCCATTAACAATGTGAACCTCAAGCAGTTTTTATTTTTTATTTTTTTGCTGCTGTCACATTTTTACTCACTGTGGGCTCATTTTTCACTGCAATACAAAATGTCCTGCACCTCTATGGAAACAGCACAATCATAGAGGAAACTCAAAAATAGATTTTGTGCTGTATGATGCAGTTATAATGCCATACATCATACAAATGAAAATACATTTTTTGATCATTTATTCTACAAAAATTGAAAAAAAATAAACATTTTAAGCACTCCAAGGTGTTACCAATATAGGACAAAAAAACTTAACTTAAAACGTAACTGCTTACTTTTTTGTTTTTGTGAGTGTTGGTTGCAGCTGAGTAACCTTTGGCTTCTCAGTTGTGTCAAGGAGCGCTAAATTTTATCTAATTATTTTAAAGGAAGTGGTTGGTTTTGGCAATTTTTAAATCTCAGACAGGTAGAACAAAGTCAGTTTGATGGAATATTATGATCTTAATCTCAAATTTGATTAATTTTTATGACAGAAATGCATCTCACATGATAGATTTTGACCATCCGAAAAGTTAGAAATCTAATGATTCTTTCTGTTTTTATATTTTTCCAGCTCTGATAATTGGAATTTAGACAATTTAAAAAAAGATAACATGCCCTTCAAACCTGCTGGCAGACTTAGGGGTTCAGAGGATTTACAGCAACTAAAAAATCTTCTAAAAAGTCTGCTTTGAGTAGGCTTTATTTTGTCATCTTTTCACACCTGAAGTGGGATACTTAGTTAGTCTTGTTCTATCACGCTAATGCTGAATGTGCAGTATTTGCATCGTTTGCATAATGTTAAAAAACCCACATTCACATCAGCATGTCTCAGAGCTGCTCTACATGCCGAGCTGGAAGCATCCTCCCTCGAACACCTGCGGCCTACTGATTTTAATTGGAACCCTCTCAGACGAGCCAACTGTTTTTCTAATTCTGTCTTTGAGCCTGTAAATACCTGCGACACGGACAAGTTTATTCAGGATTAGCCTCCATTTAATTCTCTGGCCTGGAGGCCGTACACACACACAAATTAGTGACCTGGATCAGTGAATAATGCTGACCTGCAGCGACTCGCTTCAGAGGATATTTTTAAACATGTAAACCCTCGGGCCAATCCCACCTGAGTCTCATATCTAATCCCCGCCCACCTGAGATCCGTTTGGCCTGAAGCAAAGAAAACAAGCAGAAAAGACGAGAAAGAAACCACACTAATTATCACATCTCCTTAAAGAGCTTTTAGAGGCCAAACAAAGAAGACCTCTGTGAAATCCATCCAATGTAGACCAATATTGAAGGTAGACCCAATTTAAATCCTGATATCTGCAAAGCATCAGTAAATAATGCAGAGGCTTGACCGCCTAATCAATATTCCCATGTGGTGAGCGGTGGTCTGTGGACCTGACAGGGGGAAGGGTCGAGAAGCAGCAGGGGAGGGATCAGAAATCAGTGGTTCAAGATGATCTCCAATTGGCTGCTCTCCAGCCAATCAGGGAGGGTCTGGTGGGTTCATTGGGTTTGTTTCTGGTTCACATGGGGACACTGGTGGGGAAGGGTCTGCATGAGCTGTGCAACCTCAGAGGCACCTTATTCTGGTGGTATTCAAGGGAAACTGGTTCAGTGTGAAGAGGAGGCAACTGGGATGACAATGGAGAGTTGAGTTACAAAATACAAAAAAGTAAAGTGACAACATGAATAAAAAAAAAGATGAAACTGAAACTATGGTTGGAACAAAAGCTTCTACAATAATATAATAACATTTCAGAAGATATTCTGTCAATATGAACACATTTAAAGGTGTTTGATTTTTCCCTATAGGGATCATTCCACTTTCAAGATCTTGAGACAGAATCTCTATTTAAAACTGCGTATCTGCCAACAAACATTTATTAAAAGAAATCCAATTTTATGTTTTCCCATCTGTCTCCACCAACTTCCATCTTCTCTCTCAGGTCTATCAGGTGCATGAAACATCTAACAGGGAATGTGACTCAAGAGAAAATCAACCACAATGTGGAAGACAAACCATTCAATAAAAACACAATGTAGATTTTCTTCTAATAGGAAACCATAAAGATCAAACATTTATACCTCAGCTGAATGTTTCATAAACCAAAAAAACATTTCAGGCATCTAATACATCTTGTCTTTTGCTTCTATATAGGCTTTTGGTTTCTTTCATATAACTCTGATATTATTAATAGTTTAGTAGGTGGATAAAAATTAATTGCCAAATGTTTAGTTTCTTGTTTTTGGCACACGTGCTTTAAAAGTGTGTGTATTTTCTCTGTTTCTGTCTCACTGTAAACAGTTTGTCGTTGGGTTTGGGACTGTTTGTTGGCCAAACAAGAAACCTGACTTTGCCTTAGGAAGTTCAAGGACGCAGAGCTATTTTCACTAGTTTATGACATTTGAACCCTCTGGACCCTTTATTTCCCCTCACTGTGGGCTAATTTTTCACTGCAATGTAAAGTCCTGCACCTCTATGGAAACAAAACAACCATGACTAGAAGGAGAGAGAACTTAAAAATGTATTTTGTGCAGCATAACTACATTACAATGTCAAATTCATTAAACAAAGAAGTAATTCAAATAAAGTTGAATTTCTTTCATTCTCTTTATTTATTTTACAAAAATTTGAAAAACTTTGAAATAACACGTATAACATTTTCCCAACTGTCCACAGGTGTAGTGACTGTAAATACAACAGAAATTTTACTATGTACAATTATAATTTGCTTTCATACACAGCCTGCAGTTCAGCCAAGAAGTCACTGAACTTTTGTCATGTAGCTGTTAGCTGCATCACAGAATCTTTAATTGTTTTTTTAATAGAATCTAGTTCGACCAAACTATTATTTTTGGCAAATTTTTAAATGAGACACATAGAATGAAGTGATTTTAATGAAATATCATGATTTCAAGCTTAGGTTTTGTTTGGTTTTCCATTAGAATCACACGTCACAGCTGAGTAGTTCAAGGACTGTCAGAAAAATCTGTTAATTCCATCTTTTTTCCCAGTTTCTGGCTTTGGTGATGAGTGTAGTTTTGGTGATTTTATTTAAAGATAACATGCTGTTCACACGCACCGATGGCGTTCAGAGGGTTAAAGACAAAACCATTATTAAAAGATAATGGAAATAATCTGGTATATTAGTTTAGTCAATCACCAACTACCTCTTTACTGAAACCATGTGTTATCTACCCATTTTGACCCCTTCTGACCTTTGGACTTAATCATTAATGGAACAAGTCTTCGGAGTTGAATAAGTAAGACTCAGCAGTTATCTGAACTACTCAAGTGGAAGCAGAGTAAAGAGCAAAAAGCTCTCAGGCCATCGCTTGGTTAATGCATTTATGTAGCACCAAGCAGAAGCCATTAGAGGGAAGATGTATCTTCCAAACAACCTGTAATCATTGCATCTGAAAGCTCCAGTTTGCACCAGAAATTCTAAAAAAAACCTGGGATCAGACAGCAGTTTCTGTTCCTGCTAGAAGATGTTGTTGCATAGTAAACACACAGCAATTCATTTGAGTACATGAAACAATGACTAAGAATACAGTTTGATTAGTTAAGTGTACACTCTGAGACACGGAGATGAAGATAAAGAGATGAGGCGTAGCCATGGATACTGGTCACTGACTAATGTCAACAACAACAGGTGCTTCTACACCCCCACAACTATACGCGCCGACAAGCACAACTCGACGAGGAGGGAGAGTTCAGCTTATCAGAGGTCAGCGGTCAAACTCTGAAACATCACCACTAACAAGTGCAGTAATCCAGACAGACAAACACCCACACAGCCAAGACGTGACGGATCTCCACAAACACAGCGGTTATATAAGCCTCAGTCAGACAGAGCTGCTCGATAGTAGCATTATGCTCCTCTAGGACAAATAGAGTCATTAGGTTAAACGGAGGATCCACAACAAGCACAGATATACCTGCACAGACACAAAGAAAACACACAGTAGTACTTCTATGTTGACATAATGCATTGCACTGATCCCACATGAAAAAAACACATCTTTATGGTGTGTTCAAACTACAGCTGAAACAAGTGGTCAACGTATCAAAACTATTTTAATGATCGGTTTTTTTTTTTTACTCCTTTTACAAGCAAAAAAAAGACAAAAGTTTGCTGCGTTCCTTTGTCATATATGTTATCTCTGGTTGGTTGGGCAAAATGAGACGTTTAAGGATATTACAGAAACAACTGTGATGCGCAACATTTCACTGCTTTTGGATATTTTACAATAAATCAAGAAAATAATCTATAATTAGATTATTATATATTATATAATTATATAATATAATTATTATAATTTGTAGTTGTAGTTTGACTATGAAGCTAATTTTTGGTGTTTCAAATTTCGATGGCAAAGCGTTCTGAATTTGTCAGAGCTCTAATTGGCACATCTGAATGCTAACTGAAGTTAAGTAGTATTTAAAGCCATTTGTCCAACCAAACTGGAGGAAAAAACTTTTGCTGCAGCGTATACAATACATTTCATTGTAGGGGTGCAAATCTTGAACCGATATTACACGACAGCATTAACAATCAATAATCGATTAATTGATGACAAATTGAGTGAAATGAACAATATGCCGTATCGTTTCTTTCAACAATGGACATAAGCTCCTAGTGGACTATGGTCCAACTTAAAATCGCATCCTCTGTTGGCATTTACTGTCACTGAAGACTTTGTCATGGTGCCCCTTTACAGCCTAAACTCCCACAATGCTCCCTGATCCTCAGGTTAAACAGGAAGAGGCTAAACCTGGTGGTGCAACCAGCTACTACAGCTAATCTACAACACATTTTCAGACGTGCATGTCCTTCGTCTTCTGCCTTATCGATTAATATATTTTTAATCGGTTAAATTATTAATGGCATTTAATCGATTAATTATTGATATTTACATGGAGGCTTTTCCTCAGCTCTTAGAATCGTGACAATAAACTGACATCACCTCCAAAGAGATCACATTGTGTCAAAACATCATCAACTTCATAACAACGTAGAGACCCACTGGTGACACTGAGAAAACACTGAGAATAATACAGTAATTTGAAAGAAAAAAAAATGACATCTGGAACCAGCGACTCCAAAGTTACAACTCGACTGACTCACAAAAAAGCACAAAAGCTGACGGGTCCGTGGAGGCCTGAAGACGATCCGTCATCTCTGCCTGAACATCTGACGCATCCAAACAGCCTCGCACTCATCAATAAAACCCTCGACTCCAGGAAGAAAACTTATGAGTGAGAAAAGACGGCATTAAATCATTAAAAGTTTAGCAGGATGAGGCCCCCGAAGGGAGAGATTTTTCCACAACAGCTCGGTAGAAGCTTTCTATTAAAGGAGAAACAGTCATGAGGCAACAGCCCACACACAGCCATGAGCTGCAACACAAACGTCTTTCTACTGTACTGATGAATGAGCAGCACACACAATGCAATAATCTACAACTACACAACACTAAATATTGATATTAGGATTAGGATTGTGTCTTAGTATTCAAGAACTTTTAATAAAGGCAGATATAAGCTCTGCAAGCAAATGCTTACTCGATGTCAGTTATCGAGCTTGATTTAAAGGATGTATTTTGACCTTAGGCTTCCGTCTATGGATTTTCTGTACATCGCATCTATTTTAAGCTGCTTAAGAGGGTAAAAGTTGGGAGAGTAACAAAGCTAGCGAGTTCTTTGTTTTGCTCTCTGTTGCCTCAAAGGTCTACACCTTCAAAGCTATCTTGCTGTTTTTCCACAGCATGAATTTTTGAGTCAAACACCACCAAAGCCCAACTTGCGCTAAAGATTTGTGCCGAATTACTTCCACTGGAATTCATCCATTACACCACAAAATTTCTCAGTTTTCTCAGAACACTATTTCTAACTCTGGTTAAAAACAGTATTCAGGTGTCCATGTGCACCCTCAAACGTTTGTTTATTGCTGGAACTGTTTCTTCTGTTCATACTGGCCGTTTAAAAGTACCTTTTAATGTGCTTTCAGTGTAAGTGATGAGGAACAAAATCTGCAGTCTTTGTTTAAATCAAATATATATTTCAAAGTTTATCTGAAGTTACTGCTTTAGTGGTCTCAATGTTTCATTATTTGTAGTACAAATGTCCCTTTTGGTGCCAGTAAATATAACAACCCTGCAACAAATTTTCTTTGTGAGGCAGATTATTTTTTCAATAAGAGTTCAACAGGAATCGATTTCCCTTTACAGTCAATGTTAAGGCCAAAGTTGAAGGTGGAATTGTGTTAAATCTCCAAACTCTAAGCAATTGCTGGGTGTGTTTTTTTATTTTTTTTATTTGCTCTTGTCACATTTTTACTCACCGTGGGCTAATTTTTCACTGCAATATAAAGTCCTGCACTTACACGGAAAACAGTAGAGAGAACTTGGCCAAACAAAGTTTTAATGCTACAAGTCATAAAATAGAAACAAAATTAAAAACTGACTCTCTTGGGTACAAAATTTTAAATTTGTGTCCATATTTGTGTAAACACAACCTGCAGTTCAGCCTACAAATCCCTGAATTTTTGCCGAGTGACTGTTGGTTGACTGAGCCACTTATGATTTCTAGATTGCACCATGGAGCAAATCATTTTTAGTTTTTGACAGAATCTGGTTAGTGCAAACTGTTTATTTTTGGCAAATTTTTAAATGAGACACATAGAATAAAGTGACTTAGATGAAATATCACGATTTTAAGCTTGCTGCAAGTTACAAATTTGTTTTTAAAGTTTGTGACGCTGATAAATGGTGCAATTTAGGCGATTTTTTAAAGACTGCATGATTTTCAAACCCACTTGCGCCTTTTGAAGTTCAGAGGCATAAACTAGGGGTCTCTAATTAGTTTTAATACAGCAACCAGATGTCACAGTTGAGGACGCTGAACAGAGTCTGTGACCTTTTAGTTGCGAGTCCTCCAACACCTCTGCTGCTGCTGCCATCAGTTAGATCCTTTTTTTATCCAACTTTCCCTTGACTGTCTTCTGGTTTTTGCTCACTAAACATGAACAGAACAGACAGAGACATATTCTTCCACCTCCATAGACTGGTGTATTACAGGTTTAATGTTCCAAGCCAGATCTTTTGGCTCCTTATAGTCTCACTACAAGAATATCCACCTTTTCCTACAATTAGTGGGCAAGGAAAGCATAAACCTAAAAACTGCTCAATTTCCCTATATGTTTGTGTCTCTGTTAAAGATTTAAACGTTAAATTTAGCAAGTTAACTTACAGCAGTGTAGGTCAGACACTCAGCGCTCCCTACATGCTGCTATTACAAATGACTAAAACATGAGAACCAGTGGAGGCCGGCGTCTCCTTCTCTTTCTGCTTCACTGATTGAAATTTTCTTGCCATAAGGAGAGAGGATGAAGCTACTACTAAATCTCTCCTCAAATCTAAACTCCCCGCTGTGATGCTTCAGTCGTGTCTGTACATGAGCAGCGGAGGTCAGTCTGAGCTGCATCCATCACTCTCCTCCCCTGTTGTTTTACAAGGAGTGTAGGTCAAAAAGACATCGGTGCTTCCATCCCTCACGCTGTTGTAGGATTCAGCGTGGGTGAAGGGAAACCCACACTGCCTTTTTGTCCTCCTCTAAAGCTTTTTTTCCTTATTAAGAATCTAAATATTCTTCTTAAGATCTTGAATAATGGGCACATTTATCTGCCTTGTCTTTGCAAAACTGCATTTGTGTGTCTTCAAAGTAACACAACATAGTAAATCTTGTCCTGCGTGGGCGTGATTACAACCATGTGTTGAATAATTTATTCTTTATACTTTTTTTTTTTTTTGCTCTGGTCACATTTTTACTCTATGTGGGCTCATTTTCACTGCAACATAAAGTCCTGCACCTCTATGGGAACATAAAAATAAAAACTAAAGCTGGCTTTATTGGATTATTTATTTTACAAACTCTATATACAATAGATATTTGACAGCTTACATTTTTAATTTGTGTCCATATGTGTCCCCCATGTCCCAGCCTGCAGTTCAGCCGAAAAGTCCCTGAATTTTCATTTATTAATTATTTTGTGACTGTTGGTCGCAGCTGAGTCACATTGGCTTCACCTTTCTACCAAGGAGCGCAGAATATGCGGGGGTTTTTGTACGTTAAGTGGTTGGTTTTGCCAATTCTTCACCCAAGACCTGCAGAATAAAGTAAATATGATGACAGGGCACGATTTTAGGCTCAAATTTAGTTACGTTTCCTGACAGAAAAGCAAGTTACTCATGATTACTACTAATAACTTTTTTTGTCACATGACTGTTGGTTGCTGCTGAGCCACTCATGACTTCAAGGTTGCACCATGAAGCACGGAATATTTTGTTTTTCACAGAATCTGGTTAGTAAAAATTTTTACTTTAAGAAAAAACAGTTGAAAAAAGTAATTTTGATTAAATGTGACAATATTACGCTTTTGTGTGTTTTCAAAGTAACACAACATAGAAAATCTTGCTCAGATTTGGCAAATTTTCCTGACAGAACTGTGTGGCCCACATGATTAGCTCAAGGTCTCAACTTTTTTGTGTTTTACAGAATCTGGTGAGGGCAAACTTTCCATTTCTTGCTGATTTTCTTAAACGAGAAATGTAGCATAAAGTCATTTTTATAAAATACAGACAAATCTTACTTATTTAGGGGAACAAGTGAAATGTGAGAACTAAACATGCACCGTTCTGATTATTTTCTACTTTCGTCCGGCTTCTCTGATTGACGCCCCTGCAGTCCTCTCTCACAGTCGACAAATCTCATCGCCTCGGCTGCCATCAAAGTGCAGAAATGTCGAGCAGGGCAGCGGCAGCAGCTCCTCCTCCCACCTTCCATCACTCCTTTCGAAGCGGCGTGTTCCTGTACTCGGCCGCCCGCTGAGCTCATTAGCAGGAACAAGCTGAAGGAGTGATGTAAGGATGAAAAGGAGAGCGCCACAGGAGTGTTCCCAGATCATTGCTTCGAAATTAAACCGAGAATCTGGGGCCTAATTGGAATAAAAACCCAACTAACTAACCTTGACCTGGGGTTTGAAGCCTGCAATCGATGAGAAAGAAACTTCACTCGCACATATATTGAAGCACAAATGACAAGTTTTAGGAGTTTTGCACCATAAAAACAGCTCAAACTAGACACACATGTTCTCTAAAAAGAGTTTGGTCTGATGTAAGCATGCCCACCGACCTCGACACACACAAATAGTGTAGCTCTAAGATTTTCAGAGACAGACACTCTCTCTGCACTTTATGTAACATCTTTGTTCTGTTGGAGGTTGACAGAAAGAAAGAACAAGAAAAAAAAAGTGATAGTGTTTCATAAGCTCAGGTTGCGTCTGGCTGAAGTGTTTCGCTAGATACCTGATCCAAGGTCAGATTAAAGAGAACAAAGTCTCAGAATCAACCTGACAGCACAAGTAGACAGAAAGCGCCTGAGAATCAGACTATTAGAACATAATCCTGCAGCCACAGGACTTTCAGCCTGATACAGTGTGTGACTTGGAACCGAAATGCAGGTTCAGCATTACAAGACTCCTTAAAAAAAGAGACTGCAACAGTGAAAGATCCAACAAAAGAAAAAAGGAGCTTCAGGTAGTGGACCCTCATGAATAACTGCAGTATTAAAAACTATTTTCAAGTCTGTACCTTATGTGTTTTTGCAGATCTTTCAAAATCAATCATCAGTTTATTTTCAAAGCTGCTAGTTTGCAAACATATTCTACAAAAATCTATATCGGAAGCAACAGCCACAGTGGTATCAATGCACCAAAATGCTCTGCAGCTACAAGACGCATCAGATATTGATTAAGTGCACAAGTTTTGCTGTTTTTTCTCCGCTGGAATTCCTTCAGATCAAACTGATGTTATACCTGGAATCTGACAAGTGACAGGTAACAAGCAGATATTCTGACTTGAAACCAGGCAGCTCTTCTTGCTTTTTTTAACTTCTGATTCCTCGAAAATATATCTAAACACCCACTGTTAAAATCAAATGGTATCAAGGCTTACACTCTAAAAAGTAATTGAATCTAACCTATTTCCACCACTTAATGAAATGCATGGCTGCAAGATAAAAACTCAATTTACTGATTTAGATGAACTATTTAAGTTGCAAACACTATTTTGAACAGTCGTGTTGACATAACGGAGTCAGCCCCATGTTCCCACAGCCCTACGTTCCCACATCCCAATGGTCCCACAGCCCTATGTTCCCACATGTCTCACATTTATAAGACCCCGTTTACACAAAGGGAAAACGCAGATATTTCCACACGGTTTGGCCTCTCATTAACACGAAAACCCCGTTTTTATCTTAAGAAAACGATTATTTCTAGAAAGTTATATGTGCGCTGTGTCTAAATTGCACTAACTCATGGAGGTGAGTTTAATTTCGGTATTAGGGTTCGTCACTGCACAGCAACCCCATGTTGGAGTAGTGGTGTTGAGCTCGAGACAGCTCTCTCTCCTTGAAATCACCAGCCGTGGGATTGAGTGGCGAACCCCTAACTACCAGGGGTAGAAATGTGGGAACTGTGGGAACATAGGGCCTAATTTTGAAAAATATCTTAGAAATGTGGAACATAGGGATGTGGGAATGTAGGGCTGTGGGAACATAGGCACACTCCCGACAGTACAATGCTGGTAACTCAATCAACTTAATATCGTGTGTAATTAAAACTCAAATTTCCTGTGTTAGTTTATTTAAAAATAAATTTAAGTTGATGTAACTTAATAAAATTGGCTTGTTTACTTCTAATTTCAAGAACCTCCATTACCTACTTAAGACTGTAGCAACTTCATTTTGGTGAATTTGCCAACTTGTGTTAATAATTATTAGGGCTGGTCCAGAATATTGGAATATCCGAACATTTGTTCGTTGTGGTGGTACTCGAATAGTAATTTTGACATTCGAATAGTCGCGCGCCACCGGTTGCTGCCGTGCGTCACCAGTTTGCAGGACATCACCGATTGCTGCGGAGGCTCCAGCATGCCGCCAAGGGTCTAGTATGCCGTTGATGTTGTAGCACCTGCGTAATTTTGATATTCTAGTAGTCTAATAGTTGCTGCTGAGCGCGCTGCGGAGGCTCTAGCATGCCGCCGTGGACCTAGCGGACCAACTCCACTGTCACGCTCCGCTCCAACC
>OMNN01021592.1:5305-22328 GCA_900302755.1 Chromis chromis
AACCCGGTATGTGCCAGTAATAAGCACCAAAACTGATTTTGATTATTATTTTTCATGCAGTGTCAGATTTTAAATAAAAACTGACAGACAAAAATGTCCTGCCATTAAAATGTTGGAAATTAATTACGTGGTGAGAATAGCTACCCTGAATTACTTTTTAGCATGTAGATGATACAATAAATTACAAAAATGAAAAATACAAAAATACAAAAATACAAAAATAAATATAAAACAAAAGGATGATAACATGAGTCAGTTTTCCATGCAGTAAATTTGACCTCATTAGGATAAAATGTTTAAAAAACCAAACTCAACCTTGGCTCTCATCTCAAAGCGGGTCAGATAAAAAAAAACAGGAAGAAAAATGAAACTGAGATGAGTAGAATGTAATTAGAGAAATCACAACAGTCTACATCTGACCAACCACTCATTCAGACTCATTTCCTTTGCATATGGACTTCCTGCTTCGACATTTCCTCCCTTTTGTCTTCGTTTGTCTACAGATGTATGTTCCGTGTCATGATATGGGAGGTTCCTTCCACGTCTTCACAAACACTTCTCACTGTATATAAACTCATTATAGGAGTCATAGAAACACTTCCTAGACCCATAAAACTCTGACTAAGAAGAAAGCACTGAATAATCTTCTCTAATTCAGACCCTACAAAGGAACCTTATCTGTTGCCTGTATCTGCCGTCTTTTGACTCTTTGGGTCAATACTTGGAGCTCACGATCAGAGGTGAGGATAGAAATGTAGATCATCTGGTAAATTGAGAGCCTCGCTTTGCATCTCAGCTGCCTCATCATTACCAAAGACTATATCAGTATCACTGCAAGTACAACTCCAGTCTGCCTGTCTACATGGTATCATGAACAAGTGGAAACAACCAGGGCTGACAAGTGAGGCCAGTGCAATAAGTGCCAAAAACTATTGTTCTTTGACTGGCCACTTGAGGCTGGCTGCAAAAGCGAGTCGATCTCTATAGACCCCCATGTTAAAATGTCTGATTTTACAGGAGAAATAAACATGTTTACAGCCTGGTACAAAAAACGTTTTATTCTCTATAGCTTATTTCACTGTGCATAACAACTGTATAAGAGCTGACTTTTTATTCTACTAACTCATTTGAATTGTATTAATATATAAATAGGCATAATTAAGGACGTAGCTGCTTTGAGTGACAGATGGATGCATTCACAGGACAGCCCTCAGCTCCATTCTTGCTTCACCTCTTTCTGCTCCTTTTTGGATGGAGTTGGAAGGAGTCAGGTACTGCCAAGATGGCAACAGCAGGAGCCACCAAACTGAACTTCAAAAACCACTTAACAGAAAATCTACTTTTGATGTCATAGAGGGTGGTATCCATCATTATAGAGTCAATAGTCCTAAACAAGAACACTGAAACACTTGAACTTCTTCTTTTGGGGCACCTCTTAGTATTCTCTCCCCAATGCACAAGGCAGTCCACGATTTTCCAACAGAGCTGCATGGCCTCAGATTTTGAATTGCTGATCCTCATCCAAACTCCTTCACACTCAGCTACAAGCCACTCCATTGCATGCTGAAGGTCAAAGCCTGGCCTTTAGATCCTTAAGATCAAGAACAGAATTGAAGTCACAATGCTGAACAATTGTTAAATAAACGCATTATCTCCCATGCCCCTGAGGTGTGGATGCTGGCGTCAACAGTTTGTAACATGTCAAAGTTGCTTTTTAATGTCAGCTGGTCTTCATTCTAAGCTGCAAATACGTGAAGTTTAGAAGTGCTGCTGTTTCCTCATTCATATTTATTTATATACTTATATATATAAGTATAAAAAGTACTTTGTTTAAAGACTTTTTTTTTTTTAAATTCAGTATCAAAGATTAATTTACAATAGCAAGAAAACTAAAAGGGACAGTTTAATAAATGTGGAGGTGTTTTCCAGGTAGAAGTTTCAGTAATAGTCTAGGGCTTTGGGGAGTTAAGGTGACGTGTATATCATTTGTAAAATATTCCACCAGAAATGCCATGTGTCTCCTCAGAGTAGTTTTAGTCTTTCATAGAGGCAATAAAGTTTAAACTTATCCTACTTGTAAAACTGAACCATATACTGTAGTTTTTCTACCAAAAAACTAAAAGAGTATCTGGATCTTTGGTAGGATCAGTACGTGCATAAGTGTATTCTTATTATAACATGCAAGTGACAGAACTTGATCATGTTTTTTCCCAAAATAAGTATTGAGAAAAACACAGCAAGATGTGAAACAAAACTTCCTCAGACTTTTTTTTAATGTCTGCATGAAATTTGTCACTTTTAACAATTTATGACTGATGCCACTTCCACTGCAGTCCCAGTCTGAGAAGTGGGTTAAAAGCTTTCTTTTGAGTTTTTAAAACACTGAAATTTGTTATTAGCTCTTTGATGAATGTAATGACATTATATCCGGGTCACCACCAACAAAAACAACAACAAAAGAAACCCCAATTATACCCTAATGGCCTAAATGTGAAACAAAATACTGCACGTTCATCTTTCTCACACAAGCAAACTGCTGTTCGTGCAAATGACAAGAAACAAAAGTCATTTGATCAAATGGCAAACTGAGTGTTTGTGCTTAGTAGCAAAGCAGGAAGTGATGTCATGCTCTCATTTTGCAACAAACATCTTGGGGAGTGGGATCTGATGAATGGATTTGGGAATTAGGCAACAACATTTGTTTCTAACATCAGTTTGCAACTTCATATAAAGTTAAACTGCGGAGATCTGGGACAAACAGAAATAATCCTTTAATGCTGCATTTTGTTAATCTTGAAGCCTGATGTTCAACATTTCCTCAACCTCAAACAGTAGTTTTACTTTTTTTTTTTTTTAACTTTTCAGAAACTGTGTTTTCACATTTGAAAGGGCACCAAAAGTCTTTAAGGAAGGCTCTGACTAACTTGCCCTATTTTATCATTTATATATGCAGAAACTAACTGTCACACATCACTGTATCGCCACATGATATTTCTAGACATGATATGGGCACCTTTACGATTAGTTCATTTACAGTGACAAAAAAATTAAAGAAGTAACACGTGACATTGCAGCTTACAATCCACACATAAGAACTCCACTATACAGACTGACAAAACCTTTTTTAATCGATATTTCGTTTTTGATAAACAACAGATAACACATTACACATAACTGTGTCAGTGGTAGACTTAAAAAAAACTACATTTAGTGAAAAAAACTATTACATGAGCTCCACGTTGCTCAGTTTACCTCATAAACCAGAGTACCACTGGCTTTCTGTGAAACGAATCAAATACAGCACAGATTAAGATTTAGCAAAATGCTACAACCACAGTTCATCCATGCAATTGTCTTCTCTGATCACGCTTGGCACACTAGTATTTTCTGTGATAACAAAAACAACTCGTATGCAATTGCCATAACCATCTAAAGTATTGATTACAAGCAATAGTGCCACATTTGTTCATAGTAATCAATGCATTTCGGTTTGATTAGATGATATTCTCCAAGATATATTGGCTCTAAAACATGTTCCAAAGTCAAAACTTAGTTAAATGTTGACAAAAAAGTTTCACCATTGGCACTGAAATAAATAAAGACACCGTCCACTCTGTCTGCATTCCTCAGTGAAAGCAGTGATCGGACTGTCGGCCACAAAAAACATCATGTCACCTTGAAATGACGCATTTGTCAGAAAACAACAAGGGAATATTTTCACAATGCAGGCACATCTCTGGTATCTTGCATTTTAAAGTCATGGCAAAGTCAAGAAGCCCCAGGAGGATGAGACGGTAGAGAGCCATTTGTATCCCCTGACAGTGCACAAAGCTCAGGCTTGTACTGCAGGCAGTGTTCAGTGTCCTTTACAGCAGCCATGGTTCTCCAAAATGTTAATTGGCTTTTCTCTTGAAGTATGGGAGGAGGAATTTGTCCCTCATGTTGATCCCACCTTAACATCACGTCATCCTCCCCACCCCTCCCTTCAGGGTTTCCGCTGTCTGACCAGGTTTCTTCCCAGTGACCTTACAAACGATAAGAAACGTCTTGGTGCTAGGAGTAGATAGTAATGACCTCCCGTCCTCCTCCTCGAACCAGCAGGACACGGTCTAGCCCTTCCATTAAAACCTCCAGGAACTCCATATCTGAGAGACACACTCTGGTTAAGGGCATAATGCAGATTATAATAATCGACTCCAGTGTGGTCAGGTTTACTCAGTCTGAAGAGCTGGTTTTGTACAACCTTCATTTTGGTGGTAATGAGTCAAGAATAAACTTGCACTGTGTTTTAAAAAGTTAAACGAAGGTATTCTTGACTTATTTGCAGTTAACTTAATGGAACAGTATGGACTTTAAATTTTTTTTACCTCAAGAGACGAGAAGTGAAGATCAATACCACACTCATATCTGCATGCTAAATATAAGCTGCAGCTCCTGTTAGCAGTCAGTTAGCATAAAGATAGGAAGTAGTGCAAACAACTAGTCTAGCGTTAGCACACCCAACGCTCAATAACATTTTATACAAACTTAATGACAAGTTCTAGTTTTTAAATCTCGTTGTACTATGTATAATGACAGTAAAGGCTTTCTATTTCTATTTCTATTTCTTCTTTTTAGCACACAGACCCCATAAAATGACAACTTTTTTACACTTAGTTTTGGTACAGATTCAAGAAAATGACTGTGGAGGTGCTGATTAGTAGCCGGACTTTTTAACCTTTATAAAAAGGCAGGCTAGGTGTTTCTCCCTGTTTCCATTCTTTATGTTAAGCTAAGCTAACTTCCTGTTTTGTTGTAGCTTTAAAATTAGTTTGTGGTGTATCTTCTCGTCAAACTATTTCTCTTATGTGCTAAAACTTCTTTAAGCAGCCGACTAAACAACTAAGTTGACTAAATGAACAACATTTTGCAGCAAAACTATGATATTCCACTGAAAAAGGATACAGTTCTCATCCCCTTTCTTGTTCTTGGGTGGGCCCGGCATGTTGAGCAGGACCAGCTGTGAATTGTGGGATTTCTTGACCACCACCTCATTGAGCTTCACAGCTGTGTGCATCCTCCGCACATTGGACTGGTTGCTACGTTAAAACAGAGAATTAATGACGGCATTGATTGGACAAACGATATCAACAAAGCCAGCCATCATTTTATTTATAATACTACAAATCAGCCATCTACAGGAAGAACAGTATAGGTGATTATTGATCTAATGATCTTGCAGGCAAATGCAGATGCATGCAGCTTCCATACGATACGAGAGCAACGCAGCCTTGTTTGTCGTCATGCACTCTGATGTTCATGCAAACTAAACTACTTTCACACAGACATGGCAACGGAGATGATTTTCACACACATGCACAGAGAGTTCATGCACATGCAAGCAAAAAGTGATAAAGTAACTTACAGATTCTCCCACTCACTACACGAAGGGAGCAAAAAAACAACAACACATCCAACATTAGGACTAAAATAGGAGCTGTTCCCTCTTGTTGTCTCAAAATCTTCACAGATATTTATTTATTCTGCTACAAAAGGGGAGGCAAGTCTGTCTAACAAATTACATTATCGTGTAAAAACAGTATGCATGCATATGGAAAAAATGGTGAATGAACCTAAGGAGGACTACCCCTGAAAAAGATAATGGTATATGTCAAATTAAATACAAAAGATGCACCAAAAAAATCCAACTTATCACATCTTATTGTTTAGTATTGAGTTGCATATAATGTTTGGTATTGCAACAAAAGTCAGGTAGTGTATCTTTATGACGTCTTGCAGCAGAGCTAGATCTACTTACGGTTTCATATTAAACATGTCTTTGACTCCCATGGCTTCTCGTTGTTTGTTCCTCTCATTGATCAGTTTCTCTTTGGTCCAGGTCATGTGGACACGATCTGGTGCGGCGCCTGCCGCTTTGTCATTCGCTGAGGAATGAGACGCTGTGTTCCGGTCGTGAATCAACTGGGCCTAAACAAAGGACAGGTGAAATGATAAACAAAAATCTTCATCAGATACTGTACGTTATTGCTTTACAGTAGACGGAAACATAAAAATATGAAGAGAAGAAAGCAGAGAACATGTGTATGTTATAAGAGCAATGGCGAGGTTTATGGTGATGGGAGTACATGCAGGTTCACACATTGACAGATGACATTCTGCTCTATGTTTGTGATATCTGACTCCCACGTCACAACACTGAAATGAGCTTTAATGGAAATGAACACACATGCACAAGAATCCATAAGACTACACAATGATCCCTGCTGTCTTCAAGTAAATCAATTCACCCATGTTTGGACCTCAGCTCCCATTTCTGATGCTTACATTTAGTTTTGTTCGTTAGTTTGTTTGTTTGTTTTGACTCTATGTTAAGTTATTTGACAGAAACCTATGTATTTTCCTGTTATTTCTGACCATGTGTTAAACAAAAATACCTGTTACGCGAAATTGAATTAAACCATAATTAACAAGACTGGTTAAATATATAATTTCTTTAAATTCACAATTTTATAATTGCTTGGACCTTTTGTAATTGCATTTTTATTATTTAAATTCACTAATCTGGTAAGAAACTGGATTTAAAATATAAAAATGCAGCTTCTAGGGCATCATTTTTCCATTTATACCAATTAAGCATAATATTTAAGGATGCAAGTTCTGACTGTGAACAGAGGACATCAACTTTTAACTGTTAGGTACAACAGCTACAAGTACTAAAATTGTTAATGGCATCACTAATTCAGGCAGTGAATCCTCTAAAATACAAGAGCCAATTTTAATAAAGACACTACAGCTTCAGCAGACGCAGTTTAATAACTGTTGGAAAAATGTTTTGCAGTTAAACCTGACCAAGAAACATGAGCAGTAAAAGCAAAATGAACCTCATTCAAACACCTGGATATGCCATCTCTTACCTAGTAGTTAAAACCAACTGTCCAGCATGATAAAAAGAAGAATATAAAAAGTATAATGTAAAATTTCTAGCATTGAAAGTCTCATCTTAGTTGAGAAAAATGTCAAGATAATCACTAATTATATTAGCCAGGGCTTCTATCAAGTGATGGGCAAAGTGTTCCTCCATGTCAGCAGCTGCACTGCTTCTTCTTCAGTAGGAGTAAATGGTTAGTTACTCCTGCAGCAGCAGATACATTTCATTTTGAGATCTCTGCTGCATTAATCTACTCAGTGAGGAATTTGTCTTCCTCTAGTGGCGACTTTTGTTCTCTGCCCTACTCCACAGTGTGAAGAATGTGAATGGATGGAAGATTATTCAACAAGTGGAGTTAAGTTAAGATGATTCCGTCGAGCTTAGCTTCCGTTCACAGCACTTTTTAAAGCATATCGTAGTTGTCATGAATTCATGAATGGATTATGATGATGGCAAGGAAGGATGGCATGACAAATGGATGGAGCGATGGTTGCCATGGCTACCTCATCCTCGGGAATGCACTGAGTGTAGAGCGGCGGAGCACATGAGCACTTCTTCCTCTTTATGGAGCCGCGAGATACATCGGTGATGCTCTGAATCTGAGTCCGTCGACACATAATTGTTGCGGGAAGAGTTCAAAGGTCAACAACAGCAGAGGAGACGAGGAGGAGTCATGTCACACCTTTATCTTTACTGTAATATCAGTTTTTTCGTGCTGTAAAAAATCTCTACATCATGTTCGAAAACAAGCATCAGCAGTTACACCTAAATATTTTTAAAAGGAATGTACTTGAGGTAGTGTTGCAGATTTTTTTGTACGTTTACATCAAAATCTATGTTTTACAGTGTTTGAACAAGTGTTGAGATGTTTTGATGTGCATCAGAACAGTTTAGTTCTGTATAATGCTTTGAGAAGCTGGTTATGATGTACAGTGTGTGTAATTCTACCTCTCTCTCCCTCTCAGTGCGCGACAGTTGCATCTGTTTTAGCATCTGAGATCTCTGTTCCATCATCAGTGTCTTCTCGTAGGTGAAGGCTGAGATATCGCTGTCATGCTAGAAGGACGGACAGAACATCTGCAGATTTAGCATCGGTGTGGAGACATTGTCACATTATGTGTTGTTAAAGTAAAAAAGAAGCCGAGAAGACAGAATTAACCATCTTTAGACTTTAGACAGTCTTACCATCTCCACCACCTCCACTACTGCATCCAGGCGTAGATGGTAGAGAAACATCTGGAGATCTTTCTTCATCTGGATGGAGTTGTCATCCATCTGGGCCACGGTGAAGATTCGCATCTGGCACTTCTTCCACACCTACAGAGAGAGGAGTAAAGAGAAAATGTAGTTTTACTTTCTAAAAAAAACAACAACATGTATTTTGAAAAGGAGACTATTATTACTCATTTGTGGTAATTATAAATATGTGTGTAATGCTTCGTAAAATAATTCAAATCAGAAGCAAGTTACTTTTAATCATGCAGACAGTAAAGTAAGTTTACAAATGGACTAGATTCTGTGTCATTTTTACATTATTATGGGCTCTTTCCTTGCTTTGTAGAGTCTAAATGTGTCTCCTTTAATGATACTAAATAATAATGAATAGATTCAAGAGTTTTTATTTGTCACATGCTCATACAGTATGTGCAGTGAAATGCAAGGCTGTGCAATGACAATAAGACGTTATAAAAAGAATGATTCTTTATAAATAATAGAAAATTAGAAAAAGGTCACAATGTCATAAATAATAAGGAGGTAGATGTTTGTATAGTATAATAACATTCCATCAACTAATCTAAGAGTAAAGTGAAAAAGGCAGTTTAGGCAGCAAACACACCTTGTGCTGACTAATTAAGAAAGGCAGCAGCATGAGCAATCCACCGTCGTGTACGATCCACCACACGTCTACGGTTCCCTCCTTCAGACGCTCCTGGTTTCCGGGGAAATGGTCGATGTTCTTCGCGACCAGCAGAGCCTGATGCGCTGCCGTTGTCTCTCTCACAGTTTCTGGAGGCAAGACAAAGAGAGACGGAGCTTTATAAATCAGGTCTATCTGATCTCATCTATCCTTTCACTTTTTTCTTATGCACCGATAAAGGTGTCCTCTGCTTCTTGGCTGTTTGCAAAAAACACTCCTTTGTGTCTTCAAATTGACTGAAATCATGTCTTGTAAATTGTTATAGATGAGCCCCTATTAGGAATAAGCTTTCTAAATTCAGTAAATGTGAATAAACAAGGCTTCAATACAATTTAGAACCTCTTTATTAATGGTTAAACATCACTTACAGATTCTTTATAGGTCAGTTAAAAGCCACTGACAGGAACAATGTGTGCTTTGCTTTGCTTTTCTTTCAGACTAGATAACGTTAATTCCTCCAACGTACTGTTTGATCACTTATCATCTGGAAAAAACAGTTCATGTAACCATATATTAATGTATCCATAGAGTTTTTCTTGCTGTTGATATGTACAATATTTTGAACAGCTGGAATGTAGAGGGAGGAATACAGTACATGTTTAAATCAGTTGTTTTTGTAATAACTTGTCTGGATGTTTGCATACAGAGATAATGCAGCAAAAATGTCGGTAAACCAAATGTCATTTGTTAATAAGCACTTATTTGAAAACTGGGTTTTGCCCTGCAGCACTTTTCCACACACTGACCACATAGTCAACTGGGGATGCCATTCTAATTAAAAAGCTAAAAATACGAAGTTTTGTGTTGTAGGGGGATTTTCCATGATCTGGCAGCCCAAAAGTTGTCCCTGTTGATGCCTTAAAACTGATCTTAGCAAATGATTTAGGTTATTAATTAAAGATCACAAACCCTGCATAAATGGTTCCTTATCAGAATGTGAAATTGCCTTTTTGTGCATTTGTGTCGGTGATCGCTCTGACTGGAGGCTTTTTGTTTCTTGGGGTTGCCTGTCTGCACGTCTCTCCACCAGTCTCATTGCCATAAATGTGATATCTCCTCAATGCCTGAACTGAATTTCTTCAAATTTGACACAAACATCCACTTGGATTTAATGGTGAGCTCATGATGTTTTGTTGGTCAAAGGCCATTGTGACCACATGAAACACATTTCTGACGGTAACTCGAGATTTGGTTTCAAGGACACATCTTTCAGAAGAAACACCAAATCCTCTCTTTTTTAGGTTTTACTGAGTCACATTATGTGTCTCAGGAACAACCAGACAGCAAAAAGAGATTTCCAACAGAGATCCTAAAGTATCAAAAGGTGCTTTCTTCTCTTTAATAAGGAACCCACTCTAACACCAGGAGCGAGGCTTTGCTCTAATTATGACCAAACATTTCTATGACGTCTTGATTTGTCCTAGCTATGAATTTTAGGTCATAGGACAAAAACAAAGAAACCCTTTTTTTTTTTTTACCTTCCAAGACTTTTATTAACTCTCTTTCTACACACACACATGTCCTATATCTTGCAAATAACTTAGACTAAATCTGCCTGAATAGAATAAATGTAAACAATAAATGAACAATTTTTCAGATGGTATGTGACCCACATAATAGTTCCCAGTACTTTCCAAGGTTTATTTGTTGAATAACTGTCATACGACTTCATTGAAAGATTTTAGTTTACTACACGGTGATCATATAAGGTTTAAGGTGAAATCTTATGACCATTTACATGTACATACATGGAGTACATGTTCTGTTAAATCCCTGAGTGACATGTTAGAAAGGATTATTTTACTGAAATGACCAGTAGTTTGTCTTGTAGGTGTCCTCAGCTGAAGCATCATGGTCATCGACAGTATTGTGAATTTGTGTGCAGATTAAAACTTATATTAAATGAATCCCTAAAAGGAACTTTTACTTCTTCTCCTCTACTGAACACAGAAGACAGAGAGGCCTATTCTAACTAGAGGCGAGAAAAAACTGCTGTTTGTGTTTGTATACACACCTAGAAATTACAAACGTATAAAAAAGGGACAATTCTCTTTCCTGTGAAAGGTCTGCCTTTTTGCTTAATCTGCTTTGCCATAGACTCCAGTGTAACTTTTCTATAGTACGTCATTGTTCTTCAAGTGAGTAAACCAATTTTTCTGATATATTTATACATCAGAAGGTCCTGCATGATAATATTTGCATGATACACAACGTTACTTTCCGAAATACTCTTGTGAGCCTTGTTAAGGACACAAAAGGGGAGTTTTATTCTGACATCAACCAACTCGCTTGCGACAAATGTAAGCTACATCTCTGCCTATTGGTGTTAGAAGTGTGTTGAGACTCTTGGTCCTGGTGGAGACAGTTGCTTGATAACAAACAGCCCCTCCGGATATAAACCACCCAAAGCCGGGGAAGACCGGCTGCATCAACAGCCTTTGTTCCGACCGCAGAACCCTCAGTCAACCAACACATCAAAAGGAGGAACAACTCCAGCTTTACTTCTGCTTAATAAGGGTCGGTGTTGAAATAATTAATAAACTTCATCCTTTATATTTCATGTGATAGATGTGAGAATTAGTTAATTAGTGTATGTAGTAACTAATCTAATTCTCTTTCTCAATATTTGTTCATTTGATTGTTTTACTTTGACTGTTTGATTTGTTTATTACTCAATTATTATTTGTCATTTTTAGTAGTTATATGTATATAGAAGGTAAATACAAGGTTTTGTCCTGTTTATGTCTTTTAAATAAGAAGTTAAAACAACAGTCTGAGATGGTGTCTCAAACAAACAAGTGCATATTTAAGTAGTATATTTTTATCTAAATGCATAAAATGATTAAGTGATGGGAGTTTATCCAAAAGCCCAAATGTCAGTTTAACTGTATCATTATAATGTTATGCCAAAACACTTTGATGACCATTAATCAGTGCCATAACTCTGGAACAGAAGGGGAGATTGTGACCATATTTCAGATTTGGTCAGATACTGATTTGGTGACACCAATCTTTGGTGCTCATTTATTATATAAGTTCACTCAAAATCTTCATATATTATTTGAGATTTGGCAGACGTGGATTTAACTGCAGCTTCACTGATTGGCAGAGGCATAAAACTACAAGGCGATAACTCTGCTGTAGTCTTGCTGCTGTAAAGTTGTCACACACTCCTGTGTAGTTTACCTATGAAGTTCCTTCTGGGTAAGGAGTCCCGGGCTTGTTTCCAGCCTGCTGGCCAGGCCATCAGGACAGTGTTGTGTTTCATTCCTCCCAGTCCTGCTGACTGGATTAGTATGGAGAAACCGTCTCGCAGGCTGGACGACACCACCACATGGGAGAAGCCCTTGGTCCGCTCTGCAGCCATGGCTGATTTCAAACTCTGCAGGTAGAAAGTTTAGCAAAGATACGGTGAGGTGCACGAAATTTTGATTCATTCACTTATTGTTTAACATGCTGCTAGCTGTTTTCTATCTGCAATTTGTATGAATGACTATACATGATTTGATGGTAGATCTAAGGTGAACATAAGCAGCAGATTACCAGATTCAAGCTTAGACATTGACAAATAGACAAAAAAACCCTTCATTTTCATTATTACAGCTCTTTAAAATTATCACATCAAAACAATAACATATGTGGAAATAGTCAATCACATACATTTAACACAATTTTTATGGTAACTAGACACTTGGTGGGCCTAAAAGTCAGAGGAGATGAACGAACAAGTTGACCAACCTGCTCTCCAGTCTTGGCATCATTGCCCCGGGTCATGTAGGTTCCCTCCAGGACCGAACAGACTATAGTCAGTCCTTTCCCTGCTTTGAGCTGCGAGGTGAAGGACAGGAGACGAGGATGTTTCACTTGCAGGTCCGAGTCCAGTTTACACAACACCAACACCTGAGGCCTGAAGGGAGAAAACATGTAGGTAGAATACTAGCAAAGAAATGCAAGCAATGAACATTAAGCATTCAGATTACACAGATCTAAAATGACTGCATATGAAGTAGTCTGCATGGGTGGCAGTTTTTATTGACTAAATTATTACAGTTATTGACGAACATATTGACTAGTAATGGAAATAAGGCTGCAACTAGCAATTATTTTCAATCAATCAACTTGATCAACTACTAGACTATGGAATATCACAAATAATTACAAATAACTGAAGCAGAGCCCAAAATGATGTTTTCATATTGCTTGTTTTATCCAACCAACAGCCACAATGTTCATTTTACAATAATGTCAAACAGAAATCTACAAATCGTCAAGTTTAAAAAAAATCTGCAGATATTTACCGTTTTGTATTTTATTCAAAAGTTCTTTTCCAGAGGACACTTACCTCCAGTTTTTGGTATGTAGTGGAACTTCCTCCAGGCGGATGAGAGCGTAGCGTGCTGCGTTTAAGGACAGACCTCTGATCCCGTCTCCCCATTCCTTCACTGCCCTGTAACAAAAAGGTCCAAAGTTGTTGAAGAAGAGACTAAACCAATGATTAAGGTGTTTAGCTTTCTCCAATGTCTTCAGAGAAATATTTAATATTACGTCCACATCTCAGAGTACATAATTCACCAGTTTCACAAATTTTTTTTTGCTTAGACAAATTGTAACATTCCAAATCAAATCTGGTGTCAAAAATATTCGATGAGTTAATCTTCAGTAAATGTCATTGTATTCAGGGTTGACTAACTTCCAGCTTCCACAGCAGTTATTTCAACGTTCAATGTTCAATGTGCAACAATATAAAGGCAGTGATTGTATATCCAAACCCTCATTGTTTTCCCTTTGATAACAATTAATCGAACCTTCCATTTTTACTTGGATATTACCAATAATAGTGAGTTTAAGCGGTTCACTTACCCTCTGTATTCAATGTATTTGTATATACAGCCAGCTATCACCACCGCAACCAGGGCGTAATACCATGACGAGACGAACATGAGGGAGAGACAAAGACTCATCCCTAAGAAGGACAGAGTCCTGCAGGAAGCAAACACACACATTGGTTATTACAGCCATATTAAGAAGCATACAGATATCAAAGAAATAATTTTTATTGCAGAGTTATCTGGAGTCTGTTGTTACCAGTGATAAAACTTAAAACGAGGTCTCCAGTTGGGGGTTCGGAGCAGAGTCTGAACAGCACAGGCCAGGTTGACGAACAGATAGCACATGAGGAAAAACCTGAGCAGATAAACAATCAGGTTAGAATGAAACAAAGATAATAAAAAAGAAAACTCCTGCTTTAAATCCTGCTAAGACCAGCTAACATTAGCCACCTTAGCCTACTAGTCATACCACACTAATTAAGGCTACATTGGCAAAACTGCAGTAAAAAACTGAGTGTATTGAATTGAGTCTGGATGTAATTAATTGCTTATGAGTTCCAATTTTTATTTTGCCGGAGGAAGAATGGATTAAATCTTCTCTTAGTTTAAAAAAATCTGACATAAAGGGAAAAAAACCATTTGTTGCTTCTTAAGAGCATGTAAGATAGGAAGAGAAGATGATTTTTAGTCATTAGTTTGCATACATGGAGAGGATGGGGGCCACATCATCCAGAGAAGCAATGAGGATTCCTATCTCACAGATCCCAACTGTCAGCAAAAGAGCCCAGGTGGGTTCACCATTAGCCTTCCCATGACCAAAGACCTGACAAAGACATACAAAGAACCAATTAATACATTAAAATAGTTATGCAATGACTGCACTGCATAGATATTAACGTATCTAAATATTAACAAATCTATGCAATGAAGAGTTCAATAAATCAAACAAAAGTATTGGTTGTGCAGATGGATGCACAGCTGAATGCAGGTTGTAACTATGATAAAATCTGACGCAAGTGATGATTTTTCTCACTAACACCGACATGCAACTAGTATAGTTGGAAAGGTGAAGTTGTGCAGTTTTATTTGATATGCGCCACACCCCCCTGCAATAAATACTTAAGTGAGCAATTCATCCGATAAGAAGGGATGTAAAACAGGACAGAAAGTGTATCTGTCAGGCTCCACAGGTTAATTCATTTATTATGGGACATTAACTGAATGATAATCTTAACAGTTACCAAACTATTTTTTACAATGACCTACCAAGCAGAATTTGCTGCAAGCAGGTAAGTCAAACATCAAAAAGGGGGGAAAAGGAATAGAAGTTAACATGCATTTTCTGTTTAGATGAGAGTTAAAGTGAATGTGAAAGTATGTAAAACTTCAAGATAGGAAAAATACAAATCTTTTAAAAACTAACCTGTAGGAACGGGATGATGCCATCTCGAGCGATGGCCTGTAAAAGCCTCGGGGCACCAGTGAGGCTCTGCAGTCCTGCCCCACAGCAGGAGAAAAATGAGCCGATCACAATCACCCACGGTGACGGCCAGGCCAGAATACCGATGACTGGATTCTTCTTTACCGAGTAACCAAACCTGAAACAAACCCCAAAGCATGCATATGGTTTGCTGAGCGGTCTCAGCCTATATAGTATTCTAATAACCAAACAAAATGCATTCTTCACAATATATAACTAGTCTTCCATTTAAAAGAACCAGCAGTAGAGTATCAGCATTTGTTTCCCTGCAAGTTACAATGAATAAATGAAACATGTCATTCTCTTACTTGTCTCTCAGCACCACTCCTTCAATACAGGCTCCAAACAAGACCACACAGGAGATATCTGAGCATGAAATTAAGATGGGAATACCAAAAGCAGTGTTTTCATTTTGCAGTAACAGCCTGATCTGTGTCATTATAGCACATGTAGGTAAAAATCTAACTTGCAAAGTCAATCCGCTGTAGACACGCTCAGAGTCTGGAGGATACAAATGAAAGAGGTGGTGAGAATAGCCAGTATGGTTCCTATTGGGATGGACCTCTGGGCATCTCTGAGATCACCAGACCTGTTAGAACCAGCCATTATACCTGAAAAACATACACATAGCCACATTTTACTGATGTAAACACATCAGACGTATAATTACTCATTATGAATATGTGTTTTAATGAGTTTTATCACCAACGCGTTGACATTTTAGCAGCATTTTAAATTTCTCTGATCAAACTATTGTGTTTTGCACTGTGAAAATTTTCTATTTTTACAAAGTTATTATTATCATTGAACTATATTTCAATCTTTGGCTCATTTAACAGAATAAATCATCTACCTGTGACAGAAGGGAAGTATATCCCCACCAGCAGAGTGAAGTAGGTAGCGATGTCATTGAAGACGTAGTTCATATTTGTTTCTTCGGACGGGACCTGAGCTGGTACTGAAGACTGGTTTTTCTTCTCTATCACTATACCAGCTGGACCATAATCACCCCACAAGTTGTCTGATAGAGTGAAAGACAGAGAAAAGCATCATCAGCTTGGATGACCTGGATTCAACCTCTGGGAAAAGGTAGATACGTAATTTAACCTAATAGTGATACAAAAGGAGTGTAGCTGGATTCTCACCTTTGATAACTCCACTCAGCAGCCCAGGTATGGCCTGTATCTCTGTCAAGTTGTTAAGATCGAAGTATTCATCGCAGGTTGCGTTATGGGGATATTGACCTTTACAGAAGAGGCTCCAGAGCTCTGTGGTGACGGTGTTGTTCTTTATATCTTCCGTCTTTGCACAGGTTTCAAAATTATCATTCCTCAGAGAGCGATTCCCCAACAGACAGACACTGTGGAGGAGAGAGAGGTTAGATGGATGTTATCTGTTGTGACTGATGGGTTTAGTTTTGATGCATTAGTTAATAAATCATCATAATCATGTCTACTGGGACAGACATTTTAGGTAGACGAGGCATTTTAAAAATTCTGAACACATATGTGCCTGACATAAGTTTTTAATATCAGATTAGATTAATCAGTGTAGCGTCAACAGGGAGTTCTTGGTGAAAAGGTGAATTATCGGAGAAAAAGCTGCCCAGCTGCCTATTAACAGATATTAAGAGACTTTATTTATTTGGGCCTGTGTAATTATGCACACTTGCTTGAGAAACTTAAAAAAAATAAGTTTATTTAAAACCTTGTCCCTTTAATACATATATATATATATATACCGATCAGGCATAACATTATGACCACCTGCCTAGTATTGTGTTGGTCCCCCTTATGTGGTCAAAAATGCTCTGAACCATTGGGCATGGACAGGAGGACCTCTCAGGGTGTCCTATGGGGTCTGGCACC